>OW964823.1:610000-927500 GCA_943142095.1 Ophonus ardosiacus
TGCTTTACTCTACGATAGATCTACATGTGCTATAGCAGATTCAATGTCAGAATCACGACCAGAATTTTAAAGTAAAATATATTATCAATTTATATAGTAAATTCAGTTTTTATATTTTATTTACCTCAACTCTTTTACACCCTTTATTTCGGTAGTAGTGAAACAATCGTTCTAATATAAATTCAGTCATTATCCAGCTATCGACCTTCGGTAAATTTTCCGACTTAACTAGTCAAATGTCAAATTAAAAGATTTTGTTATTAACATGTGACAAACTTTAGCCTACGGTTATTTATATAAATAATATGAATAAACGTAGGTGATGGAAAAACTATTTTCCTTTTGGCTATTAATGATGTAATGTGCTTCTACGTTACAGGAGTGGGGGTTAGTTTTTCAGGACGCCAATTTTTTTATTTAATTATTTCCACAAATAACAACAAATTATTAAAATAAAAATTATTACTAAGAAAATCCATAAACTTTCATTTAAAATAGTTTTTGAAAAATGTGAAACAGGCTCATTGAGATGGAATAACCTAATCGAACTTAACCTAACCAAACTTAGCAAACTTTAAAATTTAAAATTAAGTTTTGTTACCAGGGTTTAAAATTACGACCATACATCAAGTAAGAGTAATATACAAAGCGCCATCATCAGCCTAATTTATCGAGTAATTTATCATTAAACGTGTTTTAGTCTGTACTTTGACACAGATTCGGTGAATAACAGAACATAATCCTATAGTAAAAACCCACATGGGGTTCTCTGTATAAAACATTCAAGATCGTTTCGGCTTAGGGGCGTCATGCGTTACAGATAACCTCACATTAGAAGGCGAGAACCGAATTACAGCCGCCCTGGAGCTTAACTACAGTTTAGAGCTACCTCCGACGACTCTCTCATACACCACCATACTGGATTTGTTACATTTAATTCCCGGAGATTTAACACGTGGCAGAGATACGCTCAGTTTGAAATTTCCTGTAAGATAAATTAGGAGGAAATGGGCAATGTATTCTGATAAGTATGATGAATTTTGTTAACTAGGTACGTTATTTGGAGATTAGTCAAGAGTTATTCCTATTCAGTGAACAATTAGAATTATGTTTGTTTTATAATTATCTACAGTTTAATTCTAAACATTTCAGGAGCAGGCAGAACTAAATTATTTAAACCATTTCAAAAGCCATACTAACCCGATGGAACTATATTTCGTTTTATACTTGTCCAATGATAGATTTGATCATTAAAGACGAAATTTCTTGTTAAAAATTAATCATTAAGTTGTTAGGATCAACCCGTGTGAGAATTATTCGTTAATAATTGTTCGTCAAAAGTTCAAAAGTCTTTATTTGTGATTGGAAATTGGGAGGTAATATTGCTGAGGATTAGCCAATCAGAATACGGATCTTAACTGGTAGATTTGTAATGCACATTATTAAAAAATATAATGTGAGAGTGAGATAGATACAGGAAAGTAAAAATTCTTTGGACTTGCAGTCAACTAATAAAATTTATTCATGGCGACGTTTCGACTATACAATAGTCTTCATCAGGGCTAGAATGGTCTAGTTGAAAAAAGAAACCACATGTGGATAACAGAACATACAAAACGGACGTTTAAAAATATAAATAAATAAATAGTTAAAAACAACATATCACAGAGTGAAAATCGTCAAAAATTAAAAAAAAAACTTGTCTTTGATGGGTACAATTAACATGGAATAGAGTGAGATTGGTCTTCTTAATAAGAACATCAAACATTGCATTATTTTAAAATAAAAATTTGTATCGATAATTAAATCTTAATAGATAACAAAGCTATTTTAATGGGACTATTGTTATGCAAACATAAGTAATTTTGGATATACAGGGTGATTCTTGACCTATACGTATAAATGTGAGGAATGATAGTTTGTGATAGGTAATGACAGATAATGAAAAAAAATTTAGTAAAAGTTGTTTATTTACGGAGATAACGAATAAAGTTTGAAATTATTTTAGTAGCAATGAACTAATAAAAAATTAATTAACTAGGGTGCTGTGCATTAGTATCGTAGCAATTTTTCGAGGCTCGGTTGCAAATGACTACTTTCTCTACCACGCTGCACCACTCGTAGAAAAACTTCTCGTCCCAGATGATGTCTTTGGGGAAACCTTTGTGCATAAAGGCGAGATGCAGCTACTAAATTTTGTTCTGCTTCTCCGTACGCTAATATCATATCCATAAATTCTGCGTTGGTGAAATGATGCGCCAAAATAAAACTCAAATACACGAAAGATTACGAAATAACGACAGACACGATTGAAAACAATTGCTATGACACTAATGCACAGCACCCTAGTTAATTAATTTTTTATTAGTTTATTGCTACTAAAATAATTTCAAACTTTATTCGTTATCTCCGTAAATAAACAACTTTTACTAATTTTTTTTCATTATCTGTTATTACCTATCACAAACTATCATTCCTCACATTTATGCGTATACGTCAAGAATCACCCTGTATATAGCATTATTGTTTAATGAACGAGTACATACATACATACACATATATACATACATAAAATCACGCGTTTCCCACTTAGTGGGTTAGCAAAAACCCGAAAACAATAAGAAAAGGGATGAAAGTAAGAGCTCCACTGAATCACTTAACTCTTTAAAAACATTCTTCTTTCGCCTTGTCCAAAATCATCATACATTCATACAAGGAACATATTAAAGTGACCGATTTTCGGTAGCGAATAACCGCATCCGGACCACAATAATAGTTACGCAACAATCATCCTTCGCCACATATTCCTATCCATGCACACTTGTTTCACCCCAGCCACATTCATAAACGTATTCATACATAATAACATAATAAAGTGACCGATTTTCGGTAGAAAATAACCGCATAATAATAATTCAAGTTAATACAGATTGGGTTAATATCGTTACAGGAAATACTATTATTAGATATATTGAAGCTTTTATTCAATTATATGTGTGGTAACTTTGTTAAAATATGTACAGGTAGGTAAACATGACCATATTACAATACCTATGCTGAATATAGGAAACTATAAATAAGAGCATTACCTGGAAATTTTATATTATAATCCTTCATTTATTCATTTAATTAAAATATCGCAATATATTCCCCTCTAAGCACGCTAACCTAAAATACGAAAATTAATTGATTTTCTGCTTTTTTATTTATCTGTAATTTATTTATTTTGATTGATGGCAAAGCGATAATTACACGTATTCGTTACTGCACGATTAAAACTCCTGTCCGTCAATGTACAAGATTGATTTAAAAAGTACTTAACAGCAAATTGTCAATATTTCAGAAAAAGACTACTCTAAGTAACTTTGTGCTAACTTATTTTGAGTGTAACAATGTTGGGACTGATACGATCATTAATTGCACAGATCAACTGCTAATATAAAAATCTGTTGTGGCCAGCACAAGACCTCTCGCCATTTTCATATTAGGCTATATAAGTATTGTATTGCACTTTGCTTTCGATCCGTCGTTTTATAACAAAATATTACAGAACTTTACTCAAATATTGTTTTTTATTGTATTTAAGATGTCTTCTGCACACATATAATTCTAATTATATCTATTTTTCATTGTATGAGGAAGTTTCTAAATGTCAGAGATTCTTCCAATTCATTAACCAGATTGACGGTATTTCTGATGGATATATGCATTTTACCTATAATTTCAAAAATTTAATTAATAAAACAATAAGAAAGATTAAATATACTTCCCAGGAAAAGCTATCAGAATGTCACGAAAACTGTTGATATTTGACAATGACATGTGTTATTTACAAACTATGTTATAAACATTGGAATTTGTTAACTGGTTTCCTTAGTGCCTTAGCCTCTGCGATTAGTTTACTCTATTAATTATAGTGTCTTTATCTCTAAATCTATACAAGATATAATAAAAATTTTAAGTGTATTAGATGGAGAATTTTATGTTCTTCAATATTTAATAAAAAAAAAACGCCCAAAAATTATATTTAGCAGAATTTTTCTAAGAAACTACTACTTCCGGTTGTTCAATTGTTACCAAAACCTTTTCAGCTCTTTCCAGGAATGTCAGATTGAGGAATCCATAGTTAAACAGTTCTTAAGTCATATAGTTTTTGAGGAATCGTGTCTAGAACATCCAGACATACACACATACACACATCCACATACACATACACCCAGACATCATTTTAAAAATGTTATAATCGGATTCTAGGGCCATTAAATCGTGCTTATTCAATAAAATCTGGATATGCGAATTTTAGCATGAATCCAATACCTCTCTTAGCGAGAGGTAAAAAAGGTTGCGTAGTTTTATTATTTATTTGAGCAACTGTTATATGTTATATTGGATAAGCGCAAGGTAAATTAATTGTATTTCAAGTGGATTTAAGTGGAGTGCATATATTAGACGGCAATTTGTGCTAACATTGTCTCCATAACACAGTTTCCAACCGTCAAAATAGTCCACAGATTCTAAAGAAATTTTTAGTTTGTGACATGCGCCCTGGAACTTTTAGCTATTAGCGAGCATTGTTCTTCTTAAAGCAATTAATTTTTTTTATAAATTTTTCCAAACCACTAAATATTTGCTATATTGTCATATAAAGTCTCCAGTGTAAATTTAAGAGAACCAGGAATAAACGCAGGAAGTATATTTTAACCAATAAAGTAGAGGGATGGAAGGACCAACCGTTGAATGGTTTAAAGGTGAAACAAAAGACATAAAATGGTCCACGTGTATTAGTACATCTCATGATATTTTAAAATTTATATGCAACTATTCTTTTCGGTGATTTTCATGTTACCTTGTTTGTAATTTATAGCAAAGCAACCAAGCAACCTGATGAAAATGTATATTTGCAAATTAGGGAACAAAGATAAACAAAAAGCGCTCAGCCAGATAACGCTTACACGATATAATTTGGGTTAAGTTACTTACGATAAAATAGTCTAGTCAGCATTTGCATTGAATATTCGGTGTAAACAAAACAAATTGCTCTGTAAATTATACTGCGAATCATCGAATTATATGTTTATTTATAACGCCTCCACAAATCCATATTCCCGACAAATATAAATTAAATTGGTAGATACTATTTATATAACTTTTTGTATAAACATTGAAATTTTTGTAAATATATTATCACTATTTACAGTTGGTAGGAATTGTGACAAATATTTTAAATTCCTATTGACACATTCTATATTTAAATTTTAAATTGACACTAAACAGGAAATGCGGATGCAATAGATTTGCAGTCCCACTTCTTTTTTCAACAAAAATATTGCAAATAAATAATAGGTACTCGTATTTATGGTATAAGTATGTTATATTACAAATAAGTCACATGAGAAAAATGTTAGTGCTTTTTCAATTAAGATATTAATATATTCACACGTGTATGTCATATAAAACTTTCCGATAATTCTAGTGTAATTTTTTTAAGAAAAATTTAATAGCCACTGCATGAATTTTCTACCGTCTTTTGTTTTAAAGGTACAGGCTAAAACCTGTTTTTCGAGTATTTTAAAAAGACCTCATATCACTTTTATTTTGACAAATATTTAGATAAGTACTTGTTATACGGTTTTTAAAAGTAAAAAATCTGTTGTGGCCAGCACAAGACCTCTCGCAATTTCCATATTAGGCTTTATAAGTATTGTATTGCACTTCGCTTTCGAACCGTCGTTTTATAACAAAATATTACAGAACTTTACCCAAATATTGTTTTTCATTGTATTTAACATGTCTTCTTCACACATATAATTCTAATTATATATATTTTTCATTGTATGAGGAAGTTTCTAAATGTCAGAGATTGTTCCAGTTCATTAACCAGATTGGCGGTATTTCTGATGGATATATGCATTTTACCACAATTTTACCTATAATTTCAAATATTTAATTAATAAAACAATGAGAAAAATTATATATACTTCCCAGAAAAATCTATCAGAATGTCACTAAAACTGTTGATTTTTGATATTGACCTGTGTCATTTACAAACTATGTTATAAACATTGGAATTTGTCAACTGGTTTCCTTAGTGCCTTAGCCTCTGCGTTTATTTTACTTTATAAATTATAGTGTCTTTATCTCTAAATCTATACAAGATATAATAAAAATTTTAAGTGTATTAGATGGAGAATTTTATGTTCTTCAATATTTAATAAAAAAAAACTCCCAAAAAAATTATATTTAGAAGAATTTTCCTAAGAAACTACTACTTCCGGTTGTTCAATTGTTACCAAAACATTTTCAGCTATTCCCAGGAATGTTAGATCAAGGAACTGCAGTTAAATATTTTTTAAGTCTTACAGTTTTTGAGGAATCGTGTCTACAACATCCAGACATACATACACACACACATACATACACACGCACACACATACACACATCCAAACATCCACACACACGCACACACAGGCATCATTTTAAAAATGTTATAATCGGATTCTAGGGACCTTGAATCGTGCTTATTCAATAAAATCTGGATATGCGAATTTTAGCATGAATCCAATACCTCTCTTAGCGAGAGGTAAAAACGAGGTATATTTTTTTGAAAACTTTGTAATGTTTAAGACTTAGCAAAGAATATTTTTTAAACTGTAACCTATGCTAAAAATAGTCTTACCTTTTTTCTTATTTTATAAGCTTTTCAACATGTCTACATTATTTTGTTTTAAACAGTAATAAAACATGAATTATTAATCCTTATTTTTGTAACACCAACTATCTACAATATTTTCTATTTCTTTGTAAATTTACTACTATATTTCTACTGTTATTATTACTATCTTTAAATTATATAAAAACTAAATTCTTAACAATCGCTTGTGTTCGTTTATTTAGCAAGATTTGACATTTGTTATCTTTTGACATTTATAATCATCAGAGACCTTAAAAACATAATTCCGTATTATTCTACTAAAATACTCGAATGAACTATTAACGAACTCTTTTCGGTTCTGTAATAGCTTTCTTACCGACGCAAAATAAAAAATTATATTTTATTGACGTTATAGTTGAATGGAGTATGTGACCATAATCGAATTTAAATATATAAGTCATAATATATAAAAACAAACCTCTATAGCTTCTCATTATAATAATAAAAACTAAACATTAGTTTGTAATAATATTGTTATTAGCAATTTAATGTTTTGGAGAAGGGATCTGTGACGTCAGTAGGGTAGAATGGTAGAAGAAGACAGTTAGACTGAGATAGATATGTTGTGATAGGTTATGGAATGGCGAACGTGACAACTGCTGTCACTTTCGCCTACCACAATATATCTATCTCAGTCTAACTTCTATCATTCTACCCTACTGACGTCACAGATCCCTTCTCCAAAGTTTTAATAATTATTTTCTCGTAAACTACGAATAATTAATCAATTTAAAAAAATACGGGTATTTTAATTTTTGGTCTAGTATCATATATGTAAAAATCAAAATTTAGTCACATACCCTATTGAAAAACAAATAAAAATGAAAGAAAAAAACATTTTTTATTTTTTTCCTATTAATTTCCAATGTTTGTTATCTTATACCTCATTTTACATCTACTCTTTGTTGTTGAATTAAGAATAAAATGCAGCAAAGAAAAGTATCCTTGTGGCCACGTCACATGCTTTAAAACCAAATTAGTCCCCTTTAAAAGACCCAGTTTTGTATAATGGAATTTTTATGGTTACACGATCTGTACGTCTTTTCAGAAGATGATTTGAAAAATAAAAGACCTCCTCGTTGAATATAGAGGAACATCTTTCATTCAATATGACTGCGTTCACACGTCTCGTGTATTGAATTTTTCCGAGATAAGGCTGAGAAGATCTGAATGCAGTGGGAAGACTCGTGCATTGTGCTAGCTAGCGGTTCATCCAAGCAGCAAAACAACTGCAACGAGATTTAGACACGCTTCTTGCTCCTTTCCAGCCCAGCTCAAGCCGGTCTCCAGAGATAATTAACCGAGGCTATTGTTACAGTTATTGAATTTACACGGCAGGACGTATAGCTGCTTCCAGTGTGGTTTGTGGGTCATTAAAACTGATTGCAGTTAGAGAAGATTCAAAATTATTTATAATAACATAAATCTTATAGGAAAAAAGATTATAAAAACGGTTTTTGAACATGGAGTGTTCAATTTGAGAGGATATTTTATATTATTAACTGAAACCGCGGCTTCGAATTACATTGAAATTCATCTCTGCCAGTTTTTGGGACGGTTTTTCCTTTAGCAAAAGGAGTTTTCCTGAAAAGATGCATGTTCGCCGTCCAAGTTATTACCGGGCATGCATATATTGTCTAGAAAATTGTATACATAAAATAAATAAATGTATCATCACGGCATATTACCCATTTCTGGGTGTGCCAGTATCTACAACACATGTAGACATCGGTAATGATGACGATATATTTTACCGTGTGGGCGCTTACCAGGCGTCACCTTGCGGGCACTCATAGCTGGCGTGGAGAGTGCACCACAGGGGTCACTTGAAAATTGTATACATAAAAAATCTGTTGTGGCTAGCACAAGACCTCTCGCCATTTCCATATTAGGCAATAAAGTATTGTATTTTGTTTTATAACAAAAATTCCAGAACTTTAACCAAATATTGTTTTTTATTGTATTTAACATATCTTCTGCACACATATAATTCTAATTATATCTTTTTTTTATTGTATGAGGAAGTTCCTATATGTCTTCCAGTTCATTAACCAGATTGGCAGTATTTCTGATGGATATATGATGTTTACCTATAATTTCGAATATTTCATTAATAAAATAATAAGGAAGATTAAATATACTTCCCAGAAAAAACTATCAGAATAGCACTAAAACTGTTGATTTTTAACACTGACATATGTCATTTACAAACTATGTTATAAACATTTGAATTTCCTTAGTGCCTTAGCCTCTGCGATTAGAATATTCTATATATTATAGTGTCTTTATCTCTAAATCTATACAAGGTGTAATAAAAATTTTAAGTGTATTAGATGGAGAATTTTGTTCTTCAATATTTGTAATAATAAAAATTTCCAAAAAATTATATTCAAAAGAATTTTTCTAAGAAACTACTACTTCCGGTTGCCCACACACACACACACACACACACACACACACATACACACATCCTCTCACACACACACACACACACACACACACACACACACAGACATCATTATAAAAATGTTATAATCGGATTCTAGGGACCTTGAATCGTGCTTATTCAATAAAATCTGGATATGCGAATGTTAGCATGAATCCAATACCTCTCTTAGCGAGAGGTAAAAAGGTAACATTTACGAACTTTTCTTGTTATCTTGGTTACTTGTTGTTTTTGTTTTTTCACATTTTTATGTCAATTTCCTCTGAAGAAGGCACCAGTTTATGGTGCCGAAACGTTGGGTTTTAATAATAAATAAATAAATAAATAAATAAATAAATAAATAAATAAATACAGAATTTGAAAGGTAGTATCATTCCAATTATTAATATGAGTTCTCAAAGATATTTTAATAATTTTACTCATTTACTCTATAACGTAATTGTTTAATTTTTACATATCGATAATTTTTTCTACAATAAAAATACTTGATACTGAAAATTATAAAATTTCACTTGTCAAAATTATTATCAATATATACAAATTAATCATCGTGTTACAGAATATGGCAGATTTTCAAATTTGAATCTAGCATTCCAATTTCCTGCTTTTAGTTCATCCCTGCAACACTATCAAATTGCGTATTTTATATTAGTATACAATTGACAAGTCTGATAGGTGAATGGTCTCTGCCCTGGATTAAACAACTTTAGTTTTAGTTCCAGAATATTATGTGGTAGAGCACAATTATTCAATTTATGCTAAGGGGTAACAACTTTGAAATATCCTGTCATATTGACAACTGTCCAATTGAACCGACTCATTTCACTAGAGTACTTGGGTTGCATATTGAGTACAATCTCAGTTGGTCTACACACTGCAACTATTTGGTCACTAAACTCCACACAGCTTGTTTCGTTCTCAGACGACTTAAATACAATCAAGTTAGTTTGGATGTATTAGTGAAATACTATTATGCTCAAGTTTATTCAATTCTCTCATATTGCATTATATGTTGGGGCAATTTGTCCCATACTATAAAAATCTTTAGAGCACAAAAGATAATCGTTAGAGCCATAATGGGTAAAAATGTCACTGTGTCTTGCAGAGAACTATTTCAAAAATTGCATATTTTACCATTACCTTGTATTTATATATTCTGCTCAGTAGTTTTTGTTAAGAATAATTTATCATTATTTGTATTCACTCACCAACTGGTCAACTGTTACAATACGAGACAAAAAAATAACATATATCTACCTAAACATAGATTAACAGGCCTATTCTACTAAAAAAATGTATAACGATATCGTTACTGAACGACTGTCGCTAAGCATTTGGTTAAACGACTTTAATAACGACAAATGCCAAAAACCTATTCTACTAATCATATCGTTATAAATTATCGTTATCAGGATTATAACGATAATATCTAACTTCGTGTATATTTTGACAGAATAAATTTTTATATGTTTTTCAATTTAAATTTGACATATCGATTCATTGTTTATTTATTTAATTGAATTTGACAATGGATATAAAGAAAAGGGCTTCGAGGACAACTCAAAGACAGTATGAAATATATGTTGCAGAACTGGAAAATAACAGTTCATTAAGAATTAATAAATTGTCCACTGAAGAATTGGAAGAAATATGGAGAAGACTTACAAGTCATTTAAATTCTGTGGGACCGGGTAAAAGGATCTGATGTATCACGCTGTGTACGATTATATAATCCGACATCCCTATACAAATATATAATTTTTAAATACATAGATAGTGCATCTATATTCTATATTATATTATATATCAATATATTAAATAATATTATCTAAGGGTAGAAAAAAGAAAAAGTTTTTTCGTTGCAGAATGTATTTGAAAATTATTTATTTATTATTTACAATCTTCAACGAAAAAACCTTGGATTTTTCTTTTTTCTACCCTTGTCAACATGCAGAACAGCCTGGAGTCCTTCGTCCACTAAATATTATCTAAATCTAAATTTTTAAATATGTTTCTGAAATATAAATAAAATGTCTAATACTAAAAAGTATAATATATATAATTAGTGTACAGATGTGAATAAATACTCATCTTTGCAGAATCTCTTTCTCAGCTACAATTAACAAAATATCTTCTTCAGCCATTTCTACTTTTGTTCTCAAAATATGTCTAACTTTACGACTTCAACGATGCATGTGAACTTGTCGTTATTAAACGATATGAAACAACGATATGTAACGATTCGTAATGATAAATAAATTAACAGAATAATAATAATAATAATTAATATCATTTATTTTTCTTCCTGAAGATGAGGTAAAACCTCGAAATGTGCATTGTACTATATTTTTAAATAAAATATAATTTTTGAAACAAAGTTTATATATATTTAATAAATAACAGAATAGGGTTTTTGCAAAAATCGTTATCATAACGACTTATCGCCTAGTAACGAGTCATAACGATACATATTTTTTTAGTAGAATAGGCCTGTAAGTCTTTACCATAATAATGTCTCTTTTATGTCTCTAAAAATATACAACCACTTACCTGATTGTTTTAAACAGCTTGATAGCACACTAGCTTTTAAAAAGAAAGTTTTGGTCACCCTTACTAATAAATGTTTGTATTCCCTTGACGAGTATTTCAATTGTACCACTTTTAAATTTATTATTGAAAATTATTTCGTCCTGTCTGAGTTTTTTATTTAATTTATTTAATTTATTTTAATTTATCTCTTTTAACAATACTTGTTTACTATTTTGTTATACACTTTTCTGATTTGTATTATGTATTTTGTTTTTGTGAATTAATTCGTTTACTATTTTTTGATATATGCTCTTTGTGATACATAACTTTGACAATCCATTATATTATTTTTGTATAATTCTTTTCTGGTGAATAAAATTATTATTATTATTATTATTACATTGTTATGGCGCTGCATGTAATATAGTGTCAATTTAAAATGGTGTTAAAAAAATATTAACATAACTTCGTTGTTACTACATTATGGTATGAAGGACTGCAATACAAATATAGAAACATAAAAATATTAGAATTTTTATAGCGAGTAAATTACAAATGAAAACTAGAACAAAATGAATATTCCACTGCCAACTACCAGTTTGGGAATAGCCAGTTTCGCTTCGCTATATATGCTAGAAGCTAGAGCATTGTAACTCATCCTTTAATAAAGATGCTGTAGCACAATATTGATCTCACTCGGATTCGAGGAGGACCAGGGCGAGCATTTGTCATAGCGCGTTGGCATTCTGCACAAAACAATTTATTTTATTTTTGCCCGTCGCCGTCGCGCTGGCGTTTGTTACTCGCAGCGCGGCCGGATTTTCAAAAATCTCTTCGCGTTTGTTTTTCCTTTTCTCCGTCGACTGCGACCGCCAGAATGTTCCGCATTGTCGGGCGGCAGCTCTATGTTGCCGAGTTTAGCATTACGACAGTAAGTCCGGCTTACAATACAGGCGAGTAGGAAGAGGACACTCTTTCAAGTGATTGTCCTTATTAAACATTAGTAGGACGTCACAATAACATATTATAAAGCTTTCCGTGTAACTCAATTATTCATACATTAATGAATGGACTATGTTTTGAAACTTGATGAATAGTAGCAACAAATATAGCATTAGCTCTGTTCGATGAGAAGTGCTTGAAGTGCAGAGCAGAATAGTGCAGTGCAGTGTAGTGTACACTAGTTCAGTCTAATTCTTGTGGTTTCATAAAACACACTAGTGTATATTTGGGCAAGTTTGCTCAGTTGTGAGTAATCAAGCCAAGCGTAGCCAAAGATGTAAAAGGTTAGGTTGTTTATAAACACAGTCATATCATAAAGCTGAAAGAAGTGACTGCAGAAATGTCTTTTTAAAGAGCACAATGTTTGAACTAATAAACGATTCTGACGAAGATCAATCATCACTTGATTCTTCATCAGATTCAGAGACAGATATATTAATTCATTCTTCATATAACAAAACAAAGAGAATATACTATATCTGAATCCATTATTTTATTTTCTCAATGTGTAAAATTTTAGGTTAATAAACAGATGTGTAGATAGGATAGAATTAAAATGTCTACCGAACAACATTTAGTTACCCCCACTCCTACTCTGTACTTTCTACACCACCTCTCGAGTCAGGTCAGAAACGTGAGCACTAGTTCTTAAAATTTTTGTCATCGAACAGCCTGCCAGAAGCTGCCCGTTTCTCATAAAACATGTTAGTGTAAGAAAGTTAACACTTGCCATCGAACAAAGCTATTATGTGCATTATATTTCTATATAATTATATAAACAAAATGTTACAATATTCAATTGTTCATAACAATATAATAGGAATGTTTACATTAATCCCGTAATAGATTTATTATTTATTCACATATTTTATTAATAAATTGTATAAACAAATGAATGAAACAACTACCATGGGGGAAATTTAAATGAAATAAATAATTTCCTGCAATTCGTAGCTGGATCAATTACGGGCGCAATGTATTTTACAAAGTGTTCCAGTCCAGTCAAAAACCTTCCATTTGGTTTTATTTGTGTTTCAATTTTCCCGAACATTTGCACGCGCGCTTCAATGTTTCTATTTTTCATTTATATGGTTCGAAAATCCATTGATCGACTAGAACCAATCACCAATGCAACAAAAAGCATAATGGTAAGA
This sequence comes from Ophonus ardosiacus, assembly GCA_943142095.1. Taxonomy (NCBI): domain Eukaryota; kingdom Metazoa; phylum Arthropoda; class Insecta; order Coleoptera; family Carabidae; genus Ophonus; species Ophonus ardosiacus. The sequence continues at coordinate 623,844 of OW964823.1, forward strand.
CCCGTAGGGGCATATAACGTGCGAATAAATCCAGTTTATGCAACACTTTGCAGAAAAACGCAAAAAGGGAGCAGTTTTAACAAGCCTACTATTTAGCAGATTTTTGTGTGCACTATTCTATTATTATTGTAAAGCAATTTTTTCATTCATTAATTTAACCTTAACAATAAATTTAAAAACTATATACGTATTTCGAGAACTAAGTTCTCATCATCAGTAGAAACTACAAAGTAAAAACAGAGAAGTTAAGATTACTCAGCATGTAAACCATGCCAGAGGTCAAAACAGCTCTGAGGAATAAGGGAGAGAACACGGGTTATAATAGGGACAGGAGTCATAGGTGAGTGGATACCTAATTGGGTAACTAAGATTAAACAGAGTAACTGTCTTATATTAACTCATATAATTTAGAATTTGGGATGGGTCCTAGGTCCGCGTTCATCAATTTATCTTTAAATTTATGTATTATCAAACTATCATGTGCGTCTAAATATCTATTATTATCAACTTGTTTCAATAATTTTATATTAGAATTGTCAATTTTATGATTATTAATAAACATATGTTGTGCTACGCTAGATTTATCAGGATTACCGCTTTTTAAATGATAGAAATGTTCTTTAAACCGAGTATCAATTTGTCTTTTAGTTTGCCCGATATAAACTTTACAAACAGTCAATTTTATAAACACCTTATTTTTTTTATTATTATCTATTTTATCTTTAGGGTTACCTAATAATGATTTAATGGTGATATTTGATTTATAAGTTACCGTTAAATTTTGATTTTTAAAAATTTTGTTTAAACCTTTGGTGGCATTATCAAATGGTAATGTTATATATTTATTATTTTTATTATTGGCGTTAAAGTTGTGAAATCTAATACGGATTGACGATTTTTAAATTATTTATTTATTTATTTATTTATTTTTGTTATTTGGGAAACCAACAGATAAATCCATTTACAGGTTTCCTCGGTATACATATACTATTACAATTTGAAAAATTACAAACACATAAATTTAGCACAAAATGAAACAAAAGAAAAATATCGCTTGAAATTTTACAAATACAATACAAACAATAAACATTGAACGTAATTATACATCATTTTTGTAAGTCTCGTTTAAATTGAAATAAAGTTGAGCAAAAAGGATCTAAGTGCTGAAAATTTTCGTTATAGCATTGCATAAATCTTTGCACAGGAGAGTTCTTATAATTATTAGAATTGTAATTTTTTGTATAGAATAAATGCTTGTTGCGCACTACTACATTTGGTATATGAAAATTAAAGTTAACAAGAATGTCAGGACAATTAACATGATTATTTAAAATTTTATATAAGAAAATCATGTCAGCATTAGATCTTCTTTTCTCGAGGGTTAACATATTTAAAGTGCTTAATGAAAGTTCATAATTACTTTCATTTAGACCAAATTTAAACTTAAGCAGTGAAATAAACTTTTTCTGAACAGATTCTAATCTAGTAATATTACTGGCATACGACGGGCTCCAAACTTGAGAAGCATATTCGACAATAGGACGTACTAAGGTATTAAATAATAGAATAAATGAATTGATGTTATTGAAACGATTAAGTGACCTGTATATAAATCCTAATGTTTTGTATGCTTTTCTAGCTATGGTATCCGTATGTTCGTTAAATAATAATTTGGGATCAAACAAAACACCCAAATCTTTAATTGTTGTTTTTCTTTCTAAAGTACAATTATTCAACCTGTACGAGAAATTGAATACATTTTTATTTCTTGAAAAAGATACCACACAACATTTATCTATGTTTAAATGCAAGTCAATATCAGTACAGAATTGTTGTAAATTAAGCAGTTCGCTTTGTAATCGGATACAGTCTTGTACATCATGAATTTCAGTGAATATTTTCAGATCGTCGGCGTAAAGTGAGAACTTGCAATGTGTAAAACATTTATAAATAGAATTTATATACAAATTGAACAGCAAAGGACCTAAGTGTGACCCTTGAGGAACACCTGATGGTACTGGAAATGATCGAGACTTGTAACCGTTACAAAAAACGAACTGCGAACGATTTCTTATGTAGGAATCAATCCAACGTAATAGAGAGCCATGAATACCATAAGATATACCATAAGACCATAAGACAACAGAATGGCAATAAGATTATCATGATTATCATGATTGACATTACGATGAATGTCATTGTTGGACTAGTTTAGCTATAATTTTAACCGGGAATCCATTATATTTAGCTATTTCTTTAATATATTTCAATTCATTTTCAAAACGTGTTTTGTTTAACGGAAATTTGGTCAGTCTATTAATTAAAAAGTTAAACGCTGCTAATTTATGTTGCCAAAAATGATTCGAGTCAGCTGTTATAAATCGATTAGTATTCGTAGGTTTCCTATATATGTCAAATTCTAATTTAGTTTTGTTTCTAATAACTAATGTGTCCAAAAATGGTAATTGTTTATTAGTTTCTTGTTTAATCGTATATTTAATTGATGACATTAAAGACTTGGTTAGAAACCGTTTGACAGATGACTCTAGTTCAGCATGTATTCTGCTAAAAGTAACATCTTACAACCCTAACATCTCTTATTTGTCATCTAATCTGCAACAACAGAAGTCACACTTATTTTACTTTAATTTAAATTACTCGTATAATTGAAACATTGCAAAATGTTCCTATTTTTTTGTAGTAAATAAAGAGTTTTGAGTTGATAGTATTATTATTATTTTCTCAATAATCACAAAGTCAAAATCAAAATCATTAAACATTTCTTTAGAAAAATGGCACGTTGATACGTAAAGGTTCGCCATCCCTGGATAGACTCTTAATAAACCAGTCCATTTTCTCGTGAGAAATAAAAATACATAAAAAAAATTCCAATAAAAGAGACACTGAATTGTACCGAGTAGAGCTATCAATTAAATTATCTTCTTCAACAATAGCAAAAAATCAGTCCGTACTGCAAATACCACCACTGTAAATTGATTACCGCAAGTACTTGTATAGCAGCAAAGGCATATAGTATATCCATCCTCATCCACGGACGCGTGCCTCACCAATAGCAAATTGAATTGAGCTTGTTAGTTGTCCAGCGGGATTCGAACCGCTGTTGGCATCTGCCGATTTGCCCCCGCATGTCGGTCAGGGTCAATTGCGGCCCCTAAATCGCATTATCATTAAAAATGGACCGATCCATCTCTCTAACGATGTTACCTAACTGGAGAACTGGGACAATTAGTTTTACGGCCTCCATCAAAAATGAAGTATGTGTTTCCAAGATGCTTCCTTGAAAAATCGATAATAAAAAGAAATATTGAATCATAAAAGTACAACAATACTGAACAAGTTTTCTAGAAGAAACAAAAATATTATTTTTTCAGAAGTGATGTACTATGCGCGCTAATGACAACCTGAAATATCAATTTTCTAAATATTTTACAACAGAATAGTCTTAACAGCATAAGACCTTCCGTTAATTTTATGTATTTTGTTCAAATTTCATATCAAAAGTTCATTGGAAAAGATTTTATAACACGAGCATAATACAATTTTTTACAAATTCCATACACAAAGTTCCTTGGCAAATATTTTATAAATCCAATATAATATGCATTCTGTATACTGATATATATAAATACTCTAAAAATGCGTACATTTACGTAACATTCTCTTTACAATCAAATAATATTACTACCAAGTTTATATGTCTACCCATTTTTGAACTATTGCCCCAAAACTCAATATACCCAAAATTTAGATAAAAACTTCAAAATTTTCAAAAATCTAATTTTTATGTATCTAGATACTTCTCGATGCGCTGATTCCAAATTTTGAAACCGCAGATTGATATCTATTTCGTTCTCGAGATATTTAACTTTAAAGTTTTGCTCAAAACCACCCATTTTTGGGTAATAACCCAAAAATGGGTCGAGATATGAATTTGGTGACAACACCATTCGATTCTACGGGTAGAATTACATAAGTACACCAATTTTCAGAATTTTTGAACACCGCATACAATTTCTACAGCAAAATAACTGAAAATGACCAAAAATTGCAAAAATCTAAGGTGTATCCCTTACGATTTTTTCAGATTTTGGCCATTATCAGGGGTTTTCAAGTTTTTATTCATAAAAAATGAACCGGTTGGACAAAAATTATGAAAATTGCTTTACTTATGTATTTTTGTCCGTAGAATCGAATGGTGATGTCGCCAAATTCATATGTCGACCCATTTTTGGGTTAACACCCAAAAATGGGCAGTTTTGAGCAAAACTTTAAATCTAAATAACTCGAGAATGAAACGAGATATCGACCTGCCGTTTCAAAATTTGGAATCAGCACATTGAGAAGTATCTAGATACATTAAAATTAGATTTTTGAAAATTTTAAAGTTTTTATCTAAATGTGGGGTATATTGACTTTTGGGTCAATAATTCAAAAATGGGTACAGATATAAACTTGGTAGTAATATTATTTGATTGTAAAGAGAATGTTACGTAAGTGTACGCATTTTTAGAGTATTTGAACAACTGTGTGAATTTTTAGAAATAAAATTATTGAAATAAAAATGGATAAATGCTATAAAAAAGTTCCTAGGAAAACATTCTATATATCCAATAAAATTATAACACGAACATATACTGTATTTTACAAATTCCATATTAAAAGTTCCTTTGAAAAGAGACGGCAGTTATACCATACTGATGAGCTCCAACAAGAGCGAAACGCGTCTATGGTTACTAGTTGAGCAAGGGCGGCGTCTGATGATGGCCGAAAGGTTGATTCAGTCGCTGAAATCTTGTGAAACATGGCGAGTGTTTTCTTAATACTTCATTAAATTGCTTCAATAAATTTTTCGATCCTTACACATTCTATTTGTGAACTTAATTAAGTATAATAAAAGTAAAGTTTTAGTTATTAATTCCTCTCGTACTCCTATATCAGGTTCGCAGTTCGAAATGAAGTTGTAAAGAAAAATTGTAATTTGCTAATATATTACCGCAAACTTTGTAATTTCGCGATTTTGAAGTGATTTATAGATCTGAATTTCCCTTCTTGTTAACTAAATTAAATTTTCTTGTTTAATTGCTATTCAAATCAAGTTAGAAATTGCCGGGTGATATTGCCAAGATCTCTAAATCCTGGATTTTCTTGTTTCATTTGGACATCCCTGGGTCAATCTCAATTCTCAGATGAATGTATTTTCCACGTGAAACAAGCATAAAGCGTTGAAACGCAGTTTTGATTCTGTTACGGACACAATGCGGACATTGGATGATACATACGCTTTGTTGTATGTTCGAATTAACAATTTTTGCTGAATGCTGAATGAATCAATGATACGATGCAGTATCGAAATTTTGTCATATTCCAGTAATACTAATAGTAGTTATTATCTGCATATGACATCAAAGGAAACTGTGTGATGCATATGAATCTGCTTATTAGGTACCTACGTAATAAGCACATCATAGTTAGTACCTCGAAAACAGTATCAATATGCGTATAACTTTGTGATAATAGTTTTAATCTATTTTTTATTATACATGCATCATAATCGCTCTTTAAAACACGCAAAAGCGTGAGTAAATCGACTATTAAAACACGATAAATTTTTGAGTTAACTAGGTAACGAAAAATGACAATAAATATGAATAACAACTAAAACAAGGAAAAAAAAAATCTGTTGTGGCCAGCACAAGACCTCTCGCCATTTTCATATTAGGCTATATAAGTATTGTATTGCACTTCGCTTTTGAACCGTCGTTTTATAACAAAATATTACAGAACTTTACCCAAATATTGTTTTTTATTGTATTTAACATGTCTTCTGCACACAAATAATTCTAATTATATCTATTTTTCATTGTATGAGGAAGTTTCTAAATGTCAGAGATTTTTCCAATTCATTAACCAGATTGGCGGTATTTCTGATGGATATGTGTATTTTACCACAATTTTACCTATAATTTCAAATATTTAATTAATAAAACAATAAGAAAGATTAAATATACTTCCCAGAAAAAGCTATCAGAATGTCACTAAAACTGTTGATTTTTGACACTGACATGTGTCATTTACAAACTATATTATAAACATTGGAATTTGTCAACTGATTTCCTTAGTGCCTTAGCCTCTGCGATTAGATTACTCTATAAATTTATAGTGTCTATCTCTAAATCTATACAAGATATAATAAAAATTTTAAGTGTATTAGATGGAGAATTTTATGTTCTTCAATATTTAATAAAAAAAACTCCCAAAAAATTATATTTAGAAGAATTTTTCTAAGAAACTACTACTTTCGGTTGTTCAATTGTTACCAAAACCTTTTCAGCTCTTCCCAGGAATGTCAGATTGAGGAATCCATAGTTAAACAGTTCTTAAGTCTTATAGTTTTTGAGGAATCGTGTCTACAACACACATACACACATCCACACACAGAGACATAATTTAAAAAATGTTATAATCGGATTGTAGGGACCTTAAATCGGGCTTATTCAATAAAATCTGGATATACGAATTTTAACATGAATCCAATACCTCTCTTAGCGAGAGGTAAAAAGGAAATTTGCTAACTATACTTTTAAAAAATAGAAATGTGTTTGATCATTAAAAACAAGCTTATCTATAAACCAGTGCTTTAGAGGTTTAGGGAGCATGCTTTTATAAACTTTATATTCTTTTGATGATCAGAATGAGCGTTTAAATAAAGTATTTATTTACTGAGGTCCTGCAAATAGTGATGTTTGTATTGAACGAATCCTATTTTCATCTAATTTATAAAATACGAGTAATCAAAGGTTATCGTACGATTCACTAATGAAACGAGATCGTAGAATCATACACTATGGGATCTGCCGTGTCACTGATGAATCTAAAATAATCCACTACATGATATTTACTTACTTATCTTAATCATATGCCTTTCTACCCAGTTCCCTGGATTTGCGACCAGATACTCAGGCACACGGCCGCGAGACCCAAGGAAACAAATAAAACAATAATTTTATATTATGTTTAAGGATTAATTTGTCGTTTATGACCTCCAAAGTGACAGATGTGAGCCGAAGTTGGATTGGCTGATGTGAAAGGCACGTGTAAGCCTACAAAGCAGAGAGGTATAAAGAAAATTAATTTACATTGTTTCATGTGAAACAATTTCAGTTTTAGAGGGCGCGATATCACTAATAAATCTTAGTCACAAGATCTCAAGCAAATTGTACAAGAGACAGAGTAACTATAAACTATTGTCAGAGATTTATATCAATCTGCTCGCCAAAACTGTTCGTTAATACCTCTCAAAAACTACACAGGTGCAGGAATCTTTCCTGCTAATTAAATCTTATAACGTACAAGTGTACACATTGAATAACTGCAGGAGAGATAGAAATTTGTATGATGTGATATTCAGCAAAAAGTTTAGGCGGAAAATCATTACCTACTGCGCGAGATAAAATATGAATGAAACAGCAATAGGACGGATCTACATGTTTTCGGTGTGAATCATGGATAAAGTTTTCATTTCTGATGGAAAATTTTAAAATATGAAATGTTGTTAGGACTTTGTGTACTGATAAATGTTTTAAAACTTTAAAACTAGAACAAACTACAAATATGCAGATAGACGAATTTCGTAGTTTTTGAACTTCATAGTTTTTTCATTTTGAACATACTTTACTACTACAACTATTTTTAGTTATACAAAATGTATTTATGATGTTTGAGTCAAGGATAACAATTTGTTAACTATGCAGAAATCAATAAGTATAAAGCACGATTTAAAATATACTGGTTATGCCTCCTGTCAGGTTTTTCATTGTTTCTGATGGTTCGCTTGATAAGTGTTTCCTTGAATAATCCGCTAGATGCGCTAAGTGAGAACGACCCTACTACAGCAAACTATTTTTACATAAAATATAAAAAATTAAATACATAATGAATTTATTTTTAATATAAATTTATATATTTAATGGAATCAAATTAACCTTCAAACGTAATTGAAACGTCAAACCCTCAGTAGTTGTCAAATCACTTGTTGAATTTGCATGTGTTTTTTGTTTCATTTTAATTTGGAGAAATGCTCATATAGTGACATTCCATAGACGCCGTCAAAAAATAATTATTACAGTAACTTTGTGCTTCTAACTTATTTGTGTAATCTTATGATCCGAGTGTAAATGTAAACAAAACAGGAACTGGAGTGGGATCACGTAAAAGTGAAAACGATATTGCGATTATCGAGAAGTGAAAACGACATTCTTTCTGGGATTTATTCTTGTAATCAATCAAAATATGCTTTGTCGTAATCAACACTTTTACAGTTATTGGAATATCGATATTGCCCGAAAATATTTCTTTTGGGTAATTCTTTCACTAAATTTTAACAGTGAATCAGGGAAATTTCAGTAGAAATAAGAAAATATCTAATCACCAAGATTTCAATTTTCTATCATAGATTTCAAAAGAGTAAAAATATATAGTAAATCGTAAGCATTTGGTTCTTCGCAACATGCTTATTAAAATATTCATGAATTTTTTCTTAGATTCATTCTTGTAATCAATTTTCATTTTATAATTATCGTATTTTATCACAATTATTTCATTTTCGCCTTACTAAATAAAATAATAAAAAATACCTTTCAAATTTAAAATATTAATTTATTTTTAAATAATTTATAATGACATTTCTTTCATTCTTTCCAAAACGTCAAATTCAACCCACTGCTCACTAAATTCTTTTACCTAAGTGCAAGTAAATAAAAAAAGGATATACCTATACCCAAATGTATAAAATAAAAAGAGACGTAAGAAACGACTATCGTTTTCACATGCTTTGAGAGTGTCGACTAGAATTCACATTTTTTTCAGTCTAAAACGATATCGTTTTTCGGTTTTCATTATTATTATCACATTTTCACTTGTCGACAGTCGCAATATCGTTTTCACAGTTACGTGATCCCACTCCTATACGAACAGCAATTGCACAGATCCACTGTCTATATAATTTAGGTAATGGCGACGCCATTACCGTAAAATTATTTATTTTCAAAAATATTCATTTAATAATAATCTTTTCCCAGTCTTTGTAATTTGTGATACCTTTTACGATTTAGACAGAAAAGAATAAATAAAGTGCAATTATTAAAATAAATTTAATTTAGCAGTCTATTCAAATGTAACACAGTAATTGTTTATGAGATTTTTTTGTGTTAGCGTGATTGTAAAATGCAATATTTATAATTCATAAGATGTGCCTATTCAGTTATTACGAGTTTCTCTTCAAAGTTATAACATAATAGGATATAATTTAATTCCGAGAAATCTATTGGGAGAACAATACTAGTTTGAAGTAGATTCAAAGAAGTATTACAAATATTTTCAAAGTTTTGCTATTGCCAACTTTCACAATTTTCTAGTTTCACATAAAGTATGTTCCAGGATTGTTTTTGTCACAGTTATAGATGTTTCTAGAACTGTTATTGTTTGTAGTTGAAATGAAAACCCTAAATTGTGGTTTTTAATAAAAGCAGCACTCTACTTACTAAAATAAAGTGATAGATTGTGTACTAAAACACAAGGTTGTAAAATGTTAAAGTAAAACGCTGTTAAGTTTTCATAAGGGAAAATATAGAAAAGTTTTTTTGTTTATTGATGTACAATGCGCATTGTGATTAATTTCATGAATCCGTTTTTCAATTCAGCGCTTAAAAGTAGATGGAATCTATTGCACCGTTTCTAATTTCAGCGGTTTACTCATCAGACTTCCATCGATTCAATCGTACTTGAGATTGGTATTGGGGCAAATCATACGTTTTCTTTTCTATGTTTAAATTTAATTTCGTGTACAGTGTGTCTGCTGTAAGCGGGCCACCATTGCTAACTTTCTTATTTGAAGAGATAGAAAGACGATTAAATGGACAAAGTAATACGACAAATTTAACGGTAGAAAATACAAAACAATTGAACATCAAATACGCGACTTTATTCAACAAAATAACATTTTTTTAAATGGAATGCCATATTGAAAATTGTACCATTTAAAACATTTTTATTATCTGAATATAAAAGTTCATTATCACTATGCCTCTAAAATTAAAAACAAAAGAGTTATTTCAAGTTGAAAATAAGGGCCAATCAAATATATATTTAATACACTTATAACCAAACGTTAACACCGAAATGACCTTGAAAACTTGTCTGTTGGGTCCAAAAATTATTTTGATCACTCCACTAATAATGAATATTACTGTTAAAGAATCCATTTTGCGAAAAATAAGATTTATCGGACCATAATATTTGATGGCTAATTCTATAATCCCGTCGATGCTCGTTTAATATCCACTGGCAAAATTCAAGCTTTCTTTCAAAATCACGATCTTGTAAATGAATTTTACGACATTTATATGGTTGGAATTTATTTTTCTTACCGAATCTTTATTAACGTTAGTATTAGTTTCAATTTCTAGTAATGATACTTCTTCAGTATTTTCCATTTTGTCACTTTATCACGTTTTCTTTTTTCTTCACGTAATTTAACGGTTTCTCTTAAGTGGATTTCAATTTTCCTAAAATATGTTCTATTGGGTTGAGGTCTATTAGGATATAGTTCTAAATACTTTTGCGCACTGGCTACAGAATTTTTATTGCACTTTCCATAAACAAAAAGCATATCAACTAATTCATCATTAGTATATTTTTCCATTTTGTTGACAGCATCTATCAATAATATGTCAATTGTTTTTTGTTTAATGTTAGTTTTTGTTCTTTCCATAGCAACAATATTTGTATTAAAATATGAAATAAAATATTTAAATTTCAACTTGAAATAACTCTTTTATTTTTAATTTTAGAGGCATAGTAATAATGAACTTTTATATTCAGATAATAAAAATCTTTTAAATTGTACCATTTTCAATATGGCATTCCATTAAAAAAATGTTATTTTGTTGAATAAGTCGAATATTTGATGTTCAATTGTTTTGTATTTTCCACCGTTAAATTTGTCGTATAATATCGCCCAACTTTGTCCATTTAATCGTCTTTCTATCTCTTTAAATAAGAAAGTTAGCAATGGTGGCCCGCTTACAGCAGACATACTGTACATTTAAAATTATTCTCAGTATGATGGAGTTCATATATATTAAAATAATAACATGTTATTACTATTGAACTGGATGATACCAGTTAAAAATAATTAATACAGACAAAATTTTTGTTATTTGTCAAAATTAATACAAATAATTTTATATTAGGGCTGGTTGAATATTCACTGCCTTAAACAAGAGAGGAAGAATCTGAAGTATTTAACAATTTACGGAACAATAACAAACTCGCTTTCATTTTCATCTTTAAATTATGCAGGTTTTCATCACAACAGTTTCTTTAAACATCCCTCATCGGATCCATCGATAATTCATCAATGACGTCATTATAAAATGCACCGAAATTTACTAAGGCCATACCTAACCGAAATAAGGTGTGAGCATAATAATTAGTGTTTCACAAGACAAGATTTCTTGTCTTGCTAGGCTATTTCTTGTCTTGTCTTGCAAAACAAGACTAGAAATTTAAATAACTCTTGTCTTGTGTTACCCTTGCAAGCAAAAATCTTGTCTTGCTTGCAAGACTCTTGCATATTTCTTGTCTTGCAATTTCATATCAATAGGAACAACATATTTAAATCGGAAGGGATATTTTACTTGAAGTTGTGAAGAGATTTTCGTGAAAAAATGTATTATGCTATAATTGAAATCTTGTATTTAACACTTTTATATTAATGAGACCGACATATTAGATTCTTGTTGATATTAGTAAACCTAAAGTGGCACTTTACTTGGAAGCTCTGAACTGATTTCCTTGAAAAAATATATTAAAATATGATAAAAAAAAAAACTTCTCAAATTTGGTTTTAAAACTCGTATATGATTGAAAACAACATTGATTTTGAGTATATATGATAAGTCGGACGTGCTTCTTAACTAAGAGCTCTTAACAGATTTTCAAAAAAAAAAAAACTTGATAAAATATAATACAAAATTTCTAATTAAAGACTTTTCTATTTATAGGAACAACAAATTCGATTTTGTTTACAAACGATAAACTGATATTTAACTCCAAGCTCATTGCAATTTTAAACATCGAATTAGCGGGAGGTCATGTGCTGGCCATATCAGATTTTTTTATCTCTAAATCTATAGAAGATATAATAAGAAAATTTAAATCAGATTGAGTACTTAATGCTCTTTATTATTTTTTGTACTATAAATTTTCAAAATATAATATTTAGAAGATATTTTAAGAAACTACTACTTTCGGTTGTCAATTGTTACCAAAACCTTTTTAGCTTTTCCGGTTAATGTCAGCTTAGCTAGAGGTAAAACCTATAATAAAATGTTGATATAATGAATTATAATATAATATTGCAAGAGAGCAAGAATGCAAGAAAATAGTAAAAAAATCTTGCTATTCTTGCACATTTTTTTGCAGGGCAGATTCTTGTCTTGTCTTGCAACGAACTATATAACTCTTGTCTTGTTCTTGTCTTGCATTTTATGCAAGAACAAGACAAGAACAAGAAAAATGCAAGACTCTTGTGAAACACTAATTATAATAATTGAAAGAAAGAAATAAAGTATTATATTCCTCCGTATTATTATTATAAAAGTAGAACAAGGTTTAATTTATAAGTACCACGAAATATAAAATATAAATTAACAGGTTATTCATAGCATATACACGTTGGGTTTCTATGTAATCGATAAATCGTTTTTAAATGGTAAGATATTCATAGCAGAATATAGATTAATTTATTCCCGTTGTAATTTCATTGCGGTTCCATAATAAGATTAAAGATGCGCGTTTGTATGAAAAAGTAAATTAAATTTTGTTTCAAAGTAAAAATAAAATGAGCTATATAATTCCTGCTGGATTTCAATGAATTTGAATTCATCGTCGGTGGTTTCCTTATAAAAGACTTCATTACCGTGCCAAAATGCTCTTAATTTAAAACATAATTGTTATATAAAACAAATAAATATATCATCCCGGCATATTACCCATTTCTGGGTGTGCCAGTATCTACAATACATGTAGACATCGGTAATGATGACGATATATTTTACCGTGTGGGCGCTTACCAGGCGTCACCTCACGGGCACTCATAGCTGGTGTGGAGAGTGCACCGCAGGGGAAAATGTATAATAAAACCATACAGAGAAGAGTATTTTCTTTAATATGTATAATAACAAAATGTCAAAAAATAATATTTAACTGCGTTTTTTTAGGAAAAACTGTTAAAAACTTCAAATAAGGGTATTTCCGGTGGAGTAATTATAACCAAAATCTAATCAACTCTTCATATGGTTGTACAGAAGAGGAATACGAAAGAATTATAATTTTTAGAATTGTAGTATTGGAGTTATTGTCGGATACAAACATCGTCTTAAAAATGGTATATTCGTATTGTAGGGACCCTAAAACGTGCTTATACATTAAAAACTCACCACCGAATTTTTTGACCAAAGACAATACCTTCCTTACATAAAGGTGACGGAAGGTAAAAATGATATGAAAATAACTTTCAAATAGCATAAATATTTATAGAAATTTCTCACCATTTGCCTTGCGTAGGTTTTATAACTTGTTTGTAGGAAATGTAAACCGGCAGAACTATTACGAACTAGTGTCCAGTTGCACCGACACCACTTAAGAATTTAAGTTTAGTTTAGCCTTAAGTTTAATTTTATTTCGTTGCACCGTGCGCTAAACTCTTTATAAATACCTTAAGGCTTCCATAAATTTAAGCCTCCGAAATTGACAGTTTATCTTGCAGTTAAGTAAGTAGTGAGGTTATATTAAATACAAACGTTTTTAATTTCTATCAGAATCATGGAAGTTATTGATTTTATTGACGATGATGACGATTTAGATGCGTTGAATTTAAATATATACGGAGTACCAAAGAAAATATACGACAGATCTGATCATTTTCATGCTCTTTCTGATTATGATTTTTTTCAACGGTTTCGATTAACCAAATATACAGTATTGGAATTGTTGATTTTAATAGAAAATAATATTGAATTTTATAACGACATGTAAGTATTGCATTCAATTTTCTTTCAATGTTTTACTTATTAATTTAATTATGAATATATAATTACAAAATTTTTATTTTAGCAATAACAGTGTGTCACCTATAAACCAATTATTAGTTTGTTTAAGAGTATTTGCAACAGGGGGCACTTATTGACAATAGGAGATTTCAGTGGTGTACCGTGTACATGAGTCCACTGTTTTAAGAATTGTAAAACGAGTATCAAAGCAATAGCTCGATTAGCTCCACTTTTTATAAAGTTCCCCACAACCAATGCTGAAGTTATGAGAACTCAGAACAGTTTTTAATTATAAATTTATACGAATTGAGAAGACTTAATAATAAGCATCTTTCATCGTTGCTGTAGTTAGCACTTTGTGTTCGCTTTCTTTTTTCGTCTAATGCCATTTTTGATAAAAACAATGAATATATTTAATTACACTTCAATTTTGAAAACTATAATTCTATTTGAATTTTGAATCGAACTTACCAATATAACCTCCAAACTTTGACACAAACAAAATCAACTGTGAAAAATCCCTAAATTTTATTAATAATTTTACTAAAAGTACAATTTAAACAGCTTAAAAATATATAAACTACACTTACTTAAGGTTATTAAAAAAAATATGTGTGCAACAGTAGATAAAAATTAAGTGATACTTAATGTAAGTTCAGTTTTACTAAGTGTAAATTTAAGAAACGTCGGTGCAACCGGGCATAGGACGAATATCATACATGCAAAATTTCAGGGTAGGAATAAAAGAGAGAAAATCTTTATAATTGCAGTAGTGCAATAAATACATCACATACATTTTCAAAGGCGACGACTTAATTAAAGCGACATATAACTTATGATTAATAGCAGCACATTCCAAACCGTTAGTTGGGAGAAATATTGCAGCAAGTTTAAAATGAAACTCAGCTCATCTCGGTCTCGGGTGCATGCGACGCAATGGCAATGCGAAGTGAAACAAAAGCAACACACATTCTTTGACACAATGACAGATGCATTCGCATTAGGGAAGTTCTTTCAGCGCATTCTCTCCAGCGACGGGTCTACAGAAACTAGAACTAGACTTTAGAAGTGAACTAGATCACATCAGGGGAAATGTACTGCCACTATAGTAGTTACCTTCAAATGGAGATTTCTACACTGTTGCCAATTTACTCATTTGAAAATAATTTATAAACAAATATACATATAAATATAACATCACGGCATATTACCCATTGCTGGGTGGGCCAAACGCAGATATCGCTAATAATGATGAAATATATACATACATGGGGTCGTTTTCACTATTTCCTTTTATTTATTTATTTATTTATTTATTTATTTATTTATTTATTTATTTTGTTATTTGGGAAACCAACAGATAAAATCCATTTACAGGTTTCCTCGGTATACATAGCATTACAATTTGAAAAATTACAAACACATAAATTTAGCACATAAGTAAAACAAAAGAAAAATATAGTTTGAAATTTTACAAATACAATACAAACAATAAACATTGAACGTAATTATACATCATGTATATAAGTCACGTTTAAATTGAGTTAAAGATGAGCAAAAAGGATCTAAGTGCTGAAAATTTTCATTGTAGCATTGCATAAATCTTTGCACAGGAGAGTTCTTATAATTGTTAGAATTGTAATTTTTTACATAGAATAAATTCTTGTTGCGCACTACTACATTTGGTATATGGAAATTGAAATTAACAAGAATGTCAGGACAATTAACATGATTATTTAAAATTTTGTATAAGAAAATCATATCAGCATTAGATCTTCTTTTCTCGAGGGTTAACATATTTAAAGTACTTAATGAAAGTTCATAGTTACTTTCATTTAGACCAAATTTAAACTTAAGCAGTGAAATAAACTTTTTCTGAATAGATTCTAATCTAGTAATATTTTTGACATATGACGGGCTCCAAACTTGAGAAGCATATTCGACAATTGGACGTACTAAGGTATTATATAATAAAATAAATGAATTTATGTTATTGAAACGATTAAGTGACCTGTATATAAATCCTAATGTTTTGTATGCTTTTCTAGCTATGGTATCCGTATGTTCGTTAAATAATAGTTTGGGATCAAACAAAACACCCAAATCTTTAATTATTGTTTTTCTTTCTATAGTACAATTATTCAACCTATAGGAGAAATTGAATATGTTTTTATTTCTTAAAAAAGATACCACACAACATTTATCTATGTTTAAATGCAAGTCAATATTAGTACAGAATTGTTGTAAATTAAGCAGTTCGTTTTGTAATCGGATACAGTCTTGTACATTATGAATTTCAGTGAATATTTTCAGATCGTCGGCGTAAAGTGAGAACTTGCAATGTGTAAAACATTTATAAATAGAATTAATATACAAATTAAACAGCAAAGGACCTAAGTGTGACCCTTGAGGAACACCTGATGGTACTGGAAATGATCGAGACTTGTAACCGTTACAAAAGACGAACTGCGAACGATTTCTTATGTAGGAATCAATCCAACGTAATAGAGAGCCATGAATACCATAAGACAACAGAATGGCAATAAAGTAAATCAAAAGGTTTTGTTTAAAATAACTACATATGAGGAATTTAGTTGGACAATAAATTTAAAGTAATATCCCCCACAGATCGTTGGAAAATATATGCAGAACCCCAGCCCTTTAAAATACACAACTATTCATATTAGCTTAAAGTGTCATTAGATATGATTAAATCTTGATATTAAAATTTATATATTATGATAAAAACTTTTTAAAGTTTAATGTATTTGAAACGTCGACAAATTAAACCCATGTTAATACCTCCATCAGTATTCCAAGTAAAGAAATCAAAAAAGTTGTTATTAGATAAAGGAATAAATGGTACAGTGCTTTCAGTTCAGAAAAGGATGTTGAAGTTTGCAGTTGACAGAACGTCATATCCATTTTTACCTCCCGCTACCCTTGGTAAGGAAGGTATAGGGATCGTGTTAAAAATCACATATCGAGATTTTAGTAAATGACCACGTTTTAATGTCTAGAATCCAATTTTAACATTTTCACGATGATGTCTGTATGTGTGTATGTGTGTGTATGTATGTATGTGTGTATGCATGTGTGTGTGTGTATGTATGTGTGTATGTGTAGGGATTTTGTCTTCGCTCTAACTCAAATACTATCGTTCAGAAAATTTTGAAACCATGTATTTATACCCCTATTCTAATATGAAAAGAAGCCATTTTGGTGTAAATCGGATAACCGGAAATAGCACTTTATCTGAAGCTGAAGCTTAAGTTATGAAAATTAAAGATTATTGAATTTTCTACAGGAATACATTAATACCTTTTCTATATATAGATAAATTTAAAAATATTTTTTTTTTACAAGTCCCGAAGCCTAAGAAAAACACAATAAATAAAGCAATAGTTTTATGCAATGGAACAGTTTGCAGCGTAAGTAAATTCGTAGGTATGTATTTAAATTAATAAAAATTAAATAGCGGGAGGTTTTGTGTTGGCCACATCAGATTTTTGGTAGTTGGTGTTAGAGTAGAAAACCACAAAATTGTAATAATTATTCATGCATAAGAATAAAAAGTACAGTCTTATTTAACGAATAGGGACGTTTGACGAAACGAACTTTCCTATTTGTCAAATTAGACACTTTTACTCGAGTTGCATTGAATTTTTTTTTACATCTGAAAAAAGTGCTTTACATTTCATTTTTTCGTCCTTTAAGAAAAAGTTCACTGTTTTTCACACTTTTATTGCGTTAAAAAAGATTTACTTTATAAATCCATTGGAAAAAGTGTACTTTTTGAACAGATGTAAAAAATATATAAAAATATGTATTTTAAACAAATATTAATGCATCATATATATTTAACTAATTAAAAGCACATTTTCAAAAGTTAAGCATGCAAAATATTAGACCAAGCCAGTGTTTGTTTTTATTTTGAATCCCTTTTATTTATTTTAAAGCCTTATATCCCAGAACATTTCTAGTTAAATAGATAACTAACTTTTCAGCATGCAATTATGCAGATGCGTAGTGGTGCAAAAACTTCTAAAATAAGAAAAATACACCTCGTATAATCATCGCTTTATATCTATGGAAAGATAAAGTGTTGATAAAATTCTTGTTACAT
Organism: Ophonus ardosiacus; assembly: GCA_943142095.1. Classification (NCBI taxonomy): domain Eukaryota; kingdom Metazoa; phylum Arthropoda; class Insecta; order Coleoptera; family Carabidae; genus Ophonus; species Ophonus ardosiacus. The sequence continues at coordinate 642,102 of OW964823.1, forward strand.
TTAAGTCTTCCGAAAGTACATATATTAGATTGGAAACGAAACTGCCGTTCTCAAAAAACCTCAACACGTGTCAGGAAACTAATAAGACGTGTATCTGTTGCTGATGTGCAGAAAACAGCGCAAGAAATACCTATGTCAAGAATTCCCTACACAACATTCAAGTGCAAAGCTTGTTAATATGAGCTGTAGCTTGTGCTGCTTATTTTTTTTTGAAATAATGCATAATAATAACAAATTACAAAGTGTTGAATTATAAATAAGAAAATGTACTGCACAAATATTGAGCCCTTTCAGTAATTCAGAACTGGTTAATTCAGATAGTTATAGTGGGGTACCGTGGCCGCGTGCGAATCTGGTGAAATGGGTTCGACCCCGAAAAACTATCTAAATTGTAGTTAAATTAAATACAAAATAAGATGAAATGACTACATTTATTTCGTAATAAATATTGAATTAAATATAAATAAAGAAATTAACTATATATTTAAATTTGGTAAAATTAAATAAAATAAGTAATTTAAGTAACCATTTGCATATTTAAATTAACGATTTTTTACGGGGTTCGATACCGACAGGCGCCAAATATTTACAATTTTAAATGGCACAAAAATGACTCCTGTGGTGCACCCTCCACACCAGCTATGAGTGCCCGTGAGGTGACGCCTGGTAAGCGCCCACACGGTAAAAAATATAGTCATCATTACCGATGTCTACATGTGTTGTAGATACTGGCACACCTAGAAATGGGTAATATGCCGTGATGATATATTTATTTATTTTTATTTATTTTTTATATCTGTTTATCTGTTTCGGATTAGTTAAAATGCGAAAGTAAGATTTGCAAATTATACTAAATTATTAGACATTATTGCCTAATAAAATATCTAAATATAATTAGACAAAATTTCAATTTTTTTTTTGTGCGTGATCGAAAACTTGGATTTTTTATAAACACCTCTAAATATAAAATATATTCAAAAATCAAAAATATGTGACCTTTTGCAGGGTAAATCTACCCCAGTACTGGACTAAAATGATACAAAAAAAAAATCTGTTGTGGCCAGCACAAAACCTTCCGTCAATTCGATGTATTTTGTATATATCCCATACCTAAAGTTCCTTGAAAAAGATTCTGTATATCCTGTAAAATTATAACCCGAACACACTATTTTTTACAAATTTTATACCGAAAGTTCCTTTCCCTATTTTATTAGGGGTCGCTGTTTCTTACTCTTCTCTTTAACTCATTCCTGTCCAACACATCTTCTTCAGGCAATTCTTCCTCTCTCATATCTTCTACTACACAGTCCTTCCATCTTCTCATTGGCCTTTCTCGTACTTCCGGCATTGAAAATTCAAATCTTGAGGCGAGGCGCAACTGCAAGTCACTTGCGAGGGACACTCTATCACATTCACATATAACTTTGGTTTTTTCATTTGACACTGACATCTGTCAATTAAATTTTTTTGAATATCTGCTGTTTCCATAATTTTAGCAAAGCTGACTAATTTTTGAAAGTTAATATCTCTTAATGTCTCTATAACTCTATAACTATTGAATAAGAAGGAAAATGTATAATCAAACCGTATAGAGAATAAGATATTCTTTCATATTGATAATCACAAAATGTCGAAAAATGATATTTAACTGCGTTTTTTCAAGAAAAACTGTTAAAAACTTCAAATAAGGGTACTTCCGGTGGATCAATTATAACCAAAATCTAATCAGCTCTTCATATGGATGTAAAGAAGAGGAATACGAAAGAATTATAATTTTTAGAATTGTAGTATTGGAGTTATCGTCGGAGAAAAATTTGTCACACACACACACACACACACACACACACACACACACACACACATACATACAGACATCATCTTAAAAATAGCAAATTCGTATTGTAGGGACCCTAAAACGTGCTTATTCATTAAAAACTCACCAACGATTTTTTTTGACCAAAGACAATACCTTCCTTACCTAAAGGTGACGGAAGGTAAAAAGTGATTTTCATTATCGTCGGCCAAAAAATTTGAAACAATTCTCGTGCGTGAAGTATTTTACAGCGCTCCAGCTAATAAGGCACTTACCTTTAGGGCTCGTGCCTTGAACAAAGCTGTCGCGCTGTAAAATACAACTTACACGCACTCGAATGTAAATAACTATTATGACATTCGGTCAACAATTTTTTGGTGCATAAATAACTATTATTTTGTTCAAAGCCCTCCCTTTTATAAAATAAAATGACAATTTTAACACTTACCTACATCATAAATAGCTATTTTTTTATGTCTGACACTTGCAATTCATTAAAATTATTATTTAGACCGAATACCTTCCTTACCTAAAGGTGACGGAAGGTAAAATATTATAGAAATGTAGTTATTTGTTATGAATATTTGTTATGAATAAGACTATTTACAATCGTGCCACATATTATGTGATTGTTAATTAAAAATGCATTTCTTGGTCAATATTTAATAGATACTTGTATTTGTTTCAGAGCAATGAAAACCATGTAATATCATGCCCGACCCCGACCACCAGCTCTGCTGGTCTTGTGAAACTTAGTACTCATCACCAGCCTCCCCCGGGCCCAGGATGATAGTAAACGCGATGGTTTCGTTCTCCACGACACTGAGCACTGCCGCGAGCGTGCTGCCCTCGCTGGCGCACGGCAGCTCCGGCAACTCATCCTCGGCGCACAACCACACCAACGCCACCACCGTGGAGGCGTCCGCTGCCGACTGGACCGACCTCATGTTGCTCGTCTTCAAGGCCTTCATCTTCGGCACGATCATCTTGGCGGCCGTGCTCGGAAACGCCCTAGTGATCATTTCGGTACACCGACATAGAAAATTAAGAGTAATAACTAATTATTATGTTGTGAGCCTAGCAATGGCGGATATGTTGGTGGCTTTATGCGCGATGACTTTTAACGCCAGTGTGGAGTTAACGGGAGGGAGATGGTTGTTTGGGTATTTTATGTGCGATGTATGGAACTCTTTGGATGTTTATTTTTCAACAGCTTCCATTCTTCATCTGTGCTGTATAAGTGTTGATCGGTACTACGCTATTGTGAGACCTTTGGAGTATCCTATAACAATGACTCATCGGACTGTCTCCTTTATGCTTGCTAATGTGTGGTTACTCCCTGCTTTAATAAGCTTCACGCCAATATTTCTCGGCTGGTATACAACCGACGAACACAAAATCTTCCGATCTGAGAATCCTAATGTTTGTAACTTTGTGGTGAACCAGTACTACGCGCTTATCAGTTCGTGTGTGAGTTTTTGGATTCCTGGTGTGGTGATGTTGGTAATGTACTGTAGGATCTACAAGGAGGCGATTCGGCAGAGGAAGGCCCTGTCACGAACGTCGTCGAATATAATTCTAAATTCGATCCACCAACACCGAACGAGTAACTATAATCATCATAGTCATCACCATCACTATCTGCACCCGAGCGATGGTGAACTGGCTACAGTTGGGCCTCTCAATGGAAGACAAAGCACCAGTTCTGGTTCGGGTGGTAGTTATGGAGCAACTGTGGCTGCTTATGGGAGAGATAATAGCAAGGCTGCTACCGAACTCAATATGAACGGTGAGTCATTTTTATCTAGTATTACTAATAAATAAAATGATGTTACTTTGAATTTAAGATGACTTCTATTTAGTTGGGTTTTAGAAAATATAAATCCGAAGAAGACATGCATTTTTTTATAAATAGTTCAAAGAGAAAACAAATTTTTTAATTCATACCATTCAACCATATACAGTGTGTTAATTACAAATCTGGCCATATGCGTTTAACATGGGAAGACAGTTTTTCTTTGCACAAAAGTTCCCAATTAATTTTAGGAAAAAATGTTTCAGGTAAATGTTGTAGATAATTATATTCTACGCCCAAACCAGTAAACAGATTTTATTTTACATGTTTGGTAATATGGAATTGAAACAAAGTTACAAAGAAATACTTATCGTTTGTACTGTCAGATTTCGATTTTCAGTTGCAGATAATTCAATTATACACCTAAATCACTACACAGAAATTATTTTTAAAATCTAACACGTAAATAATATTAGATATTACAAATTACCAAAAGTTTAGTGATTTAGGTGTAGAATATAATTATCTACAGCTTTTATTTGAATCATTTTTGAATAAAATTAATTGGGGACTTTGGCGCGAAAAAAACTGTTTTCTCCTGTTAAAAGCCTATGGCAAGGTTTTTAATTAACACACTGTATACCTGTTATAATAGTTTTCACATTTAGCAATATTTACTCTGATCACCGAAAATTAATCGTCCAACTAACTGTAAAAATCTAGTTCATATTTATAATTGTTCCCAAAATGAACAATTTCGAAGATATGAACTATTTTCCATACTTGCAAGTACTTCTGTAGAATTTATTGACCCTTTGTCGAATTAGCTATTTAAGATAGTAAAAATATGTATCGTATATATCTTATAAACAAATTAGTTTAACGCATTTGTTATAGAAAAGCTAATAATTTTGAAAACGTATAATAATTCACGTTTGAATGAAATATTCAGGTATGATATGAATCTCTGTGTACGATGTTCTTTGATGTATTTTGAGTGTACGACTATAATAGTAGATAAGATATATACATCAAAGGGATTTTGGTAGAAGTAGAACATTTACATTCTGTACATAAGTAAAAAATAGTGAATAACCCTTTTGAAAATTGTTTGAACTAGATAAAGATGGGAACCTGATTTTCAATATTAACTTTTAAATTATTAATAATCGGGAAAAATGTCTCAAATAAAAAATCGAATATTTTTACCTCCCGCTACCCTTGGTAAGGGAGGTATAGGGATCGTGCTAAAAATCACATATCGAGATTTTAGTAAATGACCACGTTTTAAGGTACCTAGAATCCATTTTTAACATTTTCACGATGATGTATGTATGTATGTGTGTATGTGTGTGTGTGTATGTGTGTATGTGTGTATGTGTGTATGTGTGTATGTGTGTGTGTGTGTATGTGTGTATGTATGTGTATGGATTTTTTCTTCGCTCTAACTCAAATACTATCATTCATAAAATTCTGAAACCTTGTATTTCTATCCTATTCTAATATGAAAAGAAGCCATTAGATTTTGGTGTAAATCGGTGTAAATGGCACTTTACCTGAAGCTCATACTGGTTTTTCTTCAAAAAATATCATTAAATGCCATTTTTTCGAATTTTATGTTTAATGAAAATTAAAGATTATTGAATTTTCTACAGGAATACAAAATCTGTGAATCTGCCAAACACTTCTAATCAGTCAGAAGAATTCGGTATATTTCTTTGAAATTCGGCTCAATTTTATTTATTGCCTTTATATGGCATACATAAGTATAAATAAGGTTAGTATTATAAAATAATTTAAATAGAAATGGACAGTGACGAAAATATAGTATTTATTTTGTAGATGTGACAGTTCATGAACATGTCGATAATATAGATTGCAATCTGTATAACTCTTTTCGTAAAGATTCTAAAACCTCTGCAAACGTAGCAGTACATGACGTCACACATGTAGTTACTAAAATTCAATTTTTATTAATGACGTGCATTGGCTGCTTGAATGATTTGGGTATACTACTATATAAGTGTTACTTATTTTTAAGCGCTACTTGTTTAAGTGGAACTTATCTAGCGCAACGGTGAATATACGGGCGTAAGTGCAGCCGCTGTATATATTTTACATCGTGGTGTATACATTTTAGCATATTTATGTTGTTACCAGCGACAACAAAACTCAAGCCCGTATATTGAACAAAAAATAATGTAGGGAAATGTAGTAAGAGAAAAATGCAGCAAATAGTTTCTGCAGAAACCTGCATATATGTGGATTTCATCGTCACGTCTTTTCCGACACGTGCAGTTATCGATTTCCAAAATATCCAACCTACATTTGCGTAGGAGTATATAAATATATTTACAATTTCTGCCTAAGTTTTTTGAACATTAATTAAGGAACGTGCAGCTTCTTTGAGCGTAAATGATTGGAAAGAATTTGTCAATATGTTTGAAAGATATGGATATTTTTAACCGTTCGTGTCCGCTATCACGTCAGCGAAGCGGTATTAAATCGTTTTAATTGCCGTCTGAAATCATGGCACGCTTATTGTTATGTTTCATTAATGAGAGTGCCATGACCTTGAAAAAAGACTTGCGTGTTAGCGAAAATTTCGGGCATAATGGGGAATAAAACTAAAAGATGTCTCGTCTGTATTTACCTTCCATAGAAAGTAACACTGTTTTGGGAATCTTCCAAATCGTAAATTAAGGAACATGAAAAGATTAAAAAAAAATTAAAGTAATAAACTCAATTTAAGGTTTGTAGAATCTGATTCCAATATTTTCTCTATTATGTATTTGCGGTGCAAGATGTTTCAAAACAATAGACACAAACCCACTCCCGTTGTCTACCGTTTTCCATCTGTCATTCACCTAGCATTCTATTCCGAATTATCTTATTTACTTACTTAATCCTGCACCTTTCTACCCTCACGGGTGTAAGGCGTTCCCCCGGCTTGCGGGGGAGGGGGTTGAGTTCTCCATATTTCTTTCCACTCTGCTCTATCTTCGTTTCTTCCCAAGTTAGACCTCTTCTTTGCGCTGCATCCTTTACTTCTCCCAGCCACGTTCTTCTTGGTCGTCCTCGAGGTTTCTTTCTTCCAATTTTTGCTTCAAACACCTTTTTAACTATTCTCTCCTCTCCCATCCTTTCTACATGACCATACCATCTCAGCTGTCCTTCTGCTATCTTATCTTCTATTGATTTTACTTTTAAGTTTTGTCTGTAGGTTGTGTTTTCAATTTTGTCCAGTCTTGTTTTCCCCTCTATTTTTCTCAAGAATCTCATTTCGATGGCCGTAATTTTTACCTTCCGTCACCTTTAGGTAAGGAAGGTATTGTCTTTGGTCAAAAAATTCGGTGGTGAGTTTTTAATGAATAAGCACGTTTTAGGGTCCCTACAATACGAATATACCATTTTTAAGATGATGTGTGTATGTGTGTGTGTGTGTGTGTGTGTGTGTGTGTGTGTCCGTGTGACAAATTTTTCTCCGACGATTACTCCAATACTACAATTCTAAAAATTATAATTCTTTCGTATTCCTCTTCTGTACATCCATATGAAGAGTTGATTAGATTTTGGTTATAATCGATCCACCGGAAGTACCCTTTTTTGAAGTTTTTAACAGTTTCTCTTAAAAAAACGCAGTTAAATATTATTTTTTGACATTTTGTTATTATATAAGTTATAATATAAATTTATTTATATTCCAAAAAAATTTATTTATATTATTACAAAATTTATAAGTACAGTCAGATTTATTCAAAATAATACATAAGAGTTAGATGTTGTACGATAGAGTTTCTGGACTAGACTGCCCGTGCTGTGTGTCTCGGCTTTGCAGGAAGACACCTGAGATGGCTGGGTCGACGTCCCTTGTATGATGGCGTTTTCCACGGATGTGGAATATTCCGATGCTATGTCAGCAGGAATACGGGATTGCTATGTGCTAACATATATATTAAAGAAAATACTCTTCTCTATAAGGTTTAATTATACATTTTCCTTCATATTCAATAGATGTAAATTTAAAGCATTATAAAGAAATTAATTTTCAAAAATTAGTTAGCTTTGCAATTTATCATGGAAACAGCTGACGTAATTATTCAAAAAAAAAAAATTAATTGACAGATGTCAGTTGCAAGTGCAAAACCAAATATGGAAAGTATAGGATCTAAAATTGGTATGTCATATTGTTACTCGCAAGTGACATGCAGAGAAAGGCCAAAGAGAAGATGGAAAGACTTTACTTAGTGTAGTTTATGTTATAATTTTACTGGATTTAAAGAACCTTTTCAAATGAACTTTTAGTATAGGACTTGTAAAAAATAATATGTGTTCGTGTTCGATTTTACATGATATTATATAAAATCTGTTCCAAGGACCTTTTGGTATGGGATTTGTACAAAATACATCGAATTGACGGAAGGTCTTGTGCTGGCCACAACGGATTTTTGCTTTTTCTCTTTGCGTTAATGTCCATGTTTCAGCTCCGTGTATGAGTATAGGTGTTACTACTTTCTTAAATATTTGTACTCCGGTATTATCTTACTGGATAAAAATTAGAATAAAACCAGAAGAGGTGCCCGGAGCAAATAATATAATTTTTTATAACAAAAGACATTTACGATGTTTAAATCTTTGAATTTTTAGTGTGAATGGATGATCAGATTTTATTTGTAGTGTCGCAACCTAGCAATCATTACTTCTAAGCAGCGCCGCTAGAGGCACTATGTGCAAGCCAATTGCACTTGTGTAAATGTCTACTAACGAGCACAAAATTCTGCCAACATTTTAAACACACCACTAGATATAGTATTAAGAATCTACATAAGTTTGTACCGAACGTTGTGTCTGTACATTATTTTGTTTTATTTAAATAAAGACTTATTTATCTATGGATTAGAAGAGCTTTAAAATCTTATTGGGCTTGTTTGTGACTTTCACAGAAACATAGGTACAAGTATCCGGGATAACTTCTCTTTTCCAACATGTAAATCACTGAGTTACCTCACTTAGCGTCGAGTAGAAACACTCAGTTGGTTAAGGTTTAAAATAATTTTGGCGTCGATCAGGGTCGAACCCGGTTCCCCGTCATATTTACGACCAGACACTCAAGAGCAAAATAAAAATAATAAATAATAAATCATTTAGAGCCCGATTCTCAAAAAAGTTTAAGCTAATCCTCATTTTTTCATTAGCGAATTCCACTTTATATTTTAAAATATAGTCTAATCTATTCCTAGTATATTACTGGTATAGAATAGAATTCACTAATCCAGAAATAAGGATTAGCTTAAACTTTTTTGAGAATCGTACTCTAAATGATTTATTAAAAAAATTAATGATAAAGTATTGTGAAGGGGAAAAAATTGATAAGTTCATGATCACAAATTTTCTATCTTCGTGAAAATGGCAGGTCTACTTTTTTATATTTTGTTTTGCTTCGGTTGTAAATCTGGGTCAAATATAAAAATAAACCGACAAGCGACAAAAACAAGTCATGTCATCAATTAAAGGAACGTCTCATTTTAGCTGCATGGGAAGTTTAAGTGAATCGTTTCCAGTATTATTCACGGCCGACGGGATACAAAATCACTGTCAAGTTTATCAAATGTTTGTTTAAACGGTTGTCAGTTGTCTAGCGTGATTGACAGTAAATGCAATCTATTCGTTGATTAATTATTGCACAGTAAGAAGAATACTAATGGCACTGACAGTTACAAACGTACGGATGAGTAAGTAGGTATAATTTATTTTGTAATATAAGCCTTATGTTTTTAGAAATTTATAACTTAAGTTACATTAGTATTATAATCAATATAAACTATTGCTATTGTACAATAAATATATGTACTGCATTTATTTATATAGACAAAACAATAATAAACATGCTTTTTACCTTTTCTGGGTTCTTTAAAAGTTCTTTGTTTCTGTTTCATCAAAATAATGTCAAAAAAATAATTAAATTTTAAAAGCATTGTCACTCAATAAGGAATGGAAACAATATGACACTATTAACACTTCACACCTTGTAAAAATATGAACTACATAAATTTAAACATCAACAAATATAATTAACACAATACACAAATATAAAGGTTCTTCTCCTTGTATAGGTATTTCTCAACTGTTGTTGTTTTTGTGTTTTATATATACTTAGTTTCGCTTTGCTTAACAGGCTAAAGCGTAACCAATTAATTAAAAATAAATAAAATATACAGTCATAGGCGTCGGAACAAATTTTTCCAGGCGGTAACAAATATAATATAGGTACATATTCTTACTACACTAATTTTACTAATTTTTTTTTATTGAAAATTATACTATACTTATACTCCTACGTTTCAAGTAAAAAACAACAAATGACGTTTAAATGCCGAACATTTTTTGATCCACAAATAATAATTAAAACTCGTGAAACCAAAAATAATATATACTAATTATTTTTAAAACCTATCTCCTAATATCATAATAATGCTAAAAACGTAATTTTGTTTTATTTTTATTTTATTTATTAATCGGGCCACACAACAGGACAAAAACCCCCAATGTCAGTGTAGCACTAAATAATTTAACAAAATTTATTATAAATATATTTTCTAGACAATATAAATAATTGTATACATAAAAAAGGTAACATTTATGAACATTTCTTGTTACCTTGGTTACTTGTTGTTTTTGTTATTTCACATATTTATGTCAATGTATCCCCTGAAGAAGGCACCAGTTTATGGTGCCGAAACGTTGGGTTTAAATAATAAATACAGAACTTAACCCGCGATCGGTACCGGTGTTAGATTTTTTCTAACTTTTTTATATTTATCCATATTTTTTTAAAACAGTTAGCCCTACATCTCAGGCCGTCCTGCTATGCCTCCCTAAGAACCTCCCTCAGTTATCCCCAGTACCAGTTTATTTGAAAATTTCAGCGTACGTGATCAGTTCATAATTTTTCCAAGTCGTGTCAACATGTTAGACAAAATCTAACGCGGTACCTATCGTAGAATTGTAAGTTAGTTACTATTTTTACATTGAAAACTTTAGTTTTTTGACAACATTGTTTAGTAATAGTATGGTGATGTCGTACGAACAGGAATATAAACATTTGCAAGCTCTTTGGAAGGAAGCTTTTCTTTTTGCATTCGCTTTTTTTTGTTTACATTATGTATATGTTAGTTGACATTTTCGCATAATATAAAAACGTAAAAAATATGAAATACTGTTTTATTTATATTTAAAATCAATCTAATTAATACCTGCCATTGTCAGCATTAATAATTTTTACATAATAAGGTGAATAAATATAAAAATCGCTATGTTAGAAAAAATCTAACGCGTTACCGATCGCGTAATTATAGGAGGCGGTACCGATCGCGGGTTAAACTAAAAAAATCTGTTGTGGCCAGCACAAAACCTTCCGTCAATTCGATGTATTTTGTATATATCCCATACCAAAAGTTCCTTGAAAAAGATTCTGTATATCCTATAAAATTGTAACACGAACATACTATTTTTTACAAATTCTATACCGAAAGTTCCTTTCCCTATTTTATTAGGGGTCGCTGTTTCTTACTCTTCTCTTTGAATCATTCCTGTCCAACGCATCTTCTTCACACAATTCTTCCTCTCTCAAATCTTCTGCTACACAGTCCTTCCATCTTCTTCTCTTTAGAGGGACACTCTATCACATTCACACATAACTTTCTGACCCTATAATTTCAACTTTGGTTTTGCATTTGACACTGACATCTGTCAATTAAATATATCTGTTGTTTCCATAATTTTAACAAAGCTGACTAATTTTTGAAAGTTAACCTCTCTTAATGTCTCTATAACTCTATATCTATTGAATATGAACGAAACTGTATAATCAAACCGTATAGAGAATAAGATATTCTTTCATATTGATAATCACAAAATGTCGAAAAATAATATTTAACTGCGTTGTTTCAAGAAAAACTGTTAAAAACTTCAGATAAGGGTACTTCCGGTGGATCAATTATAGCCAAATCTAATCAGCTCTTCAAATGGATGTAAAGAAGAGGAATACGAAAGAATTATAATTTTTAGAATTGTAGTATTGGAGTTATCGTCGGAGGAAAATTAGTCACACACGGACACACACACACACACACACACACACACACACACACACACGGACACACACACACACATACATACAGACATCATCTTAAAAATAGTAAATTCGTATTGTAGGGGCTCTAAAACGTGCTTATTCATTAAAAACTCACCAACGAATTTTTTGACCAAAGACAATACCTTCCATACTTAAAGGTGACGGAAGGTAAAAAGGTAGTATTATTCCATTTAATAATATGAGTTCTGAAAGATGTTTTAAAAACTTGATCCATTTTTATTTTATTTTAAACATGAATAATAATATTCGCTGCCTGTACAACTCAATTAGTGTTCTGTTCGCTGAATAATGAACACAAAATATCATTCAAGTGCCGTGACAATTACACTATAGCGACCCGTGAAATAAACGCAGGTATTCCATGTATTCTCGGCACGCTACTCAAACAAGACAATAATACTGCGTGTAATTATTACATAATATAATATGAAACGCTCTAATAGGTTTGTGGTTGGAAATATTACTCTAGGTTCACGAAGGTGTGAATAGATGAGGAACCGAATAGAGATGTTTCTGTTGTTAATGTGAAGGTAACTGTGAAAGGATTGACGACAGAATTTCATAAAGGAGGTTTGTGGTTCTCCCACTCAGTACTCCGGTGAAATATAATTATAGAAGGGTACACAGAACCCCAATTTAAATATTCTACTTGCCCAGTAATATGTAGGTATTTACAAGTAATTTATTAATATACAGAAGAATTGAAAAATTCACAGCATGACACGAATAGGGCAACACTATTTCGATTGTTCCTTTATAGAGGCTGTAGTGGTGAACTCATGTCTCATTGGCAGCAACAAATCTTACCATGAACAATCAAGAATCAAGATGAGCTTCATAACAAAGCAAGAAGTAGGATGAAGTCTAAGTTTCTAATCAATCGTCAGAAACCAGGGAACCCACCTTGCAAAAATTCTTTATATCTTTAACCGAATCAGAGTGGTTGATGAATTTGTGGAAAAGAGTTGACAAAAATTATTTAAAAATCATCGATAATTTACTTCTTTTGATGCCACGACAAATGTAAACTGTTGCAAATAAAAAAATCTATAAGACCAAGTATTAAAAACTTAATATTGTGCATATTTTCTGTGATTAAATTTGCTTTCATAAATTGTTGTTCTGATTACCTATTTTGGAACATAACTCTTTGAGAGTTCATCCTAGATAAAAAAATGCACAAATTATTTTTATACAAAAAGTTCCGAGCTTTAATATTGTATTCTTGTAAAATTTTGATACGGGCCACTGTTTTCGAGATAATAGGAAAAAACTCATTTTTTGCATCTTTGATCCAAGGTGGCGACTCACTCAACATATGTTAAAACCATTTTTTCCCCACCGGTAAAATAATCAAATTACACTGGACGTATATGGGCATTTAAAAAAGATATCATCTTTACTATAATAAAGTTCATGTAAAAATGTACTACCTCCTTAAGTTATTTTTACCTCCCGCTACCATAGGTAAGGGAGGTATAGGGATCGTGCTAAAAATCGGATATAGAGATTTTAGTGAATAAGCACGTTTTGATGTCCCCAGAATCCGATTTTAATATTTTTACAATGATGTCTGTAGGTATGTATGTGTGTGTGTCTGTGTGTCTGTGTGTCCGTGTGTCTGTGTGTGTGTGTGGATCATGTGGACACGATTACTCAAATACCATCAATCAGAAAAATTTGAAATTTTGTATATCCATTCTATGCTAATGTGGGAAGAGGTCATTAGTTTTGAGTGTATATCGGATAACCGGAAGTATCATTTATACAAGCTTTTAACAGTTTTTCTTGTAAAAAATTCATTGAATATAATTTTTTAGCAACTTTTACCAATACAAATTGAATATAATGGCACAATCTTCAATTCTACGATAATAGCATTTAGTAAATAACTTGAAATAACTTTATATTATATTATAAAATAATTTATTTTTGTACATCACTTTGCCTCTGCGTCAAACAAAAACAATACTTCAATAACAAATTTGACATATTTAAACAAATGTCACTGTCACGCAGCAATTTTCATTAAAATTAATAATGAAACCGTGTTAAGAAGAATTTAGTAGTTTAAATATGATTCCAATGAAATTAAGGTTTGTAAAATAATATATTTTCCTTCATACATAAATATTAGATATACAGGATAATTCGATTCAAGTTTGATGTTTACAGCATTATATATCAAACAGCTCTCAATAAGAACGTGATTTCAAAGTGTCAAATAATAATTTGCAACTACACATTTACGAAATGAATAATGTACGGCGAAGAATTTACACAGATTGCGTTTTAGAGCATAAGGAAGTTGGCGATGATTTTGACAATAATGTGTGTGTGACGATTTTTCCTTAAAATATATTAATGATCCAAAAGTTGGTATTTAATACTCTTATATAATTTGAAACAACATATTAGATTTTGACTATATATGATAAACCAGATGTAGTAATTAATTTGAAGCTCTAACAGATTTTTCAGGAAAAACATAATAAAATATAATCTAAAATTTTGTATTACAAACTTTTCTATTTATGGGAACAACAAAGTAGATTTTGTTTACAAACGATCAATCGGAAGTGACACTTTACTTAAAGCTCAATGCTATTTTAAACATGGAATTGGCGGGAGGACATGTGCTGGCCACATCAGATTTTTTTACTTTAACATTTCCTATATTTAAAATTAATTTATATTAACCAAACTCACGGTAGCGACATCTGTCATTATTGTAAAAATCCGCCGTTACCGACATAGTCACCGATCAATATACCTGTCAAATACGCGAGGCGAAAATTGATGAAATGTCAAATATCGACACCTACCTATTATTTATTACGAAGAAAACATGAGCAAATAAATATATTATCAGTCATAAACAACGTCTATTATTACAGATAAATTTTTGCTAGAAAAAGTACTCTAATGAAGGTAAGTAAAATCAAATTTGGAAATTGACTTAACCCCAGTATTTTAAACTAACCCTTTTCACAAGTACAACCTATCTCATTGAAAAAAGTGATTTTCATTATCGTCGGCCAAAAAATTTGATACAATTCTCGTGCGTGAAGTATTTTACAGCGCTCCAGCTAATAAGGCACGCGCCTTAAGATTTTGTGCCTTAATCAAAGCTGTCGCCCTGTAAAATACAACTTACACGAATGTAAATAACTATTCCCTGTATGTAGCAATAAATATCCCAGAATTTCTGTTTCTCCACAAATGTAAACCACAGTATGCAACACTTGCAGTAAAGTTTTACCCGTATGGCCGTATGTAGTTGGTATTAATTCAGAGCGTGAATATTGAGGAGGACAGAAATCCCAAACGAATAAGTGGTGCCGAGGCAACGCAATTCCTCGCTAGATTTGCTTGCGAAATGTGCAAGCGGGGTGAATAATTTCTGAATACGGATCGGGTTGTGGGAGCTTATCCTACTTTGCCACACCAAGGATTTGCTACTAAATCGGTTTCAACTGTTCTTTTAATACTCTTCATGCAACAAGAGATTAAAAATTTACTCGCTAACTCCGAGGATCATTTCATAAATGATTCAATAAATTACGTCGCCGCGCGATATCTTGGGATAAACAAGATTATAGCACATTCTTCAAGATTTCGCCAAGTGGGGATTATTGTACTTTTCCCGGATTTCTTGCGTGTGTGCAGCGATTTATATTGCTTAGATTTAATAGTATCGACCTTAGCTTTAACCACCGATAGCGTTACATACTAGCATTGAATTTATATTTATAATAATAACAACAATGTGTCCATTGTATATGAATATAAATAAATATTTTAAATTATATTATTGTAATGTGGATGCAATGTTGCTATCAACAGAAACGATAATAAATTTGAATTTATTTAGCATACCAGCCATTGCTTTTGTAGCAAGGTTTGTTACAGTTATTTATGTGTTTAGTTGCAAAGAGATGGTGTTTTCCGTATAAACGTGCATGTCATATGCGAGCAACATGAATCGCGTATAAGAATTTTTTCCAAATACCATTCTGATTTATCATGAAAAGAAAAAAAAAACAATAAATATACTTGTTTTACATTTGTCTATTTTTTCGTCAATTTTAAGAACTTGTACAAGCTCAATAAATTCAACATAAAATTGTACCAATTTCTAACCAACTATTTACTTTTATACAGGCTGTCTCTTAAATAGGGGGACATGGCTTAACCACAGATTCCTGAGGTTAAAATAAGACGATTTAACTAAACTTGCTTCTACCGGAAAGGGTACCATTTAGCCAAAATTCTGCTTCAAAGTTCTTCGAAAAAAAAAAAAAAAAAATTGCTTATAATAACAGAACGCTTTATACGATTTGGATGAAATTTGGTATGACAGTTAATATGGTTATAAGTCATCTTTTAAGGTGATACTTGTTATTATTAGTGAACTACTAATGTAACTTTTTAATGGCAATACCGATTACATAAAATTATTTTTTTTCAGAAAGATACATTCAATAGTAAACTTTTCTCTATCTATTTAATTTGTGATATCTGTTACGATTCAGACAGAAAATAATAAAACCTGAGTGACTGCACCGCTAAATTTTTTAAATAAATTTTATCTGTTTGTCCAAAGGCCAAACATTTAATTTTAATGACAGTAACGACTTGTCAATCTTCTCAACTTGTTTAGGAGTAAGCTCAGATATGTAATCGTCTTATTTATAAAAATAGTACTAAAATACTATTAGGCCGAGCAAACGGATGTTATTAATTTTAGAATATTGCGAAGGAAATATTTGGCAACCCCATAACAATTGTTACTGTCATTAAAAATTACTTGTTTGACATTGGGATAGACTGCTAGATTAAATATATTTAAAAAAATTCACGGTGCAGTCACTCAGATTTTATTATTTCGTGTGTGAACCGTAAGAGATATCACAAATTAAACAGAAAGCAAAAAGTTCAAATCGAATAAAGGATTCTGTTATTATAAGCAAAATTAATTTTTTTTCGAAGAAGTTTGAAGCAGAATTCTGGCTAAATGTTACACTTTCCGTTAGAAGCAAGTTTAGTTAAATTGTCTTATTTTAGCCTCAGGAATCTCTGGTTAAGCCATGTCTCCCTATTTAAGAGACACCCTGTATATCAATTTTTTCATACTGAACATTAAAAAAATTTGGCATGTAACAGTCATAATTAAATTGATTTATTGGTGTGTTATTAAAATTACTAGAAAGCACTAAAAAATTCCAACTTAATAACTGATTTAAAATTGAATATTTACTGACAGAGTTTCAGAGTCAGCGACAATGATAGAAACTAACGTTTGTACGCTCGACTATGAACCATTTTTTTACCTCCCTCTAAGAGAGGTATTGGATTCATGCTAAAAATCACATATCTAGATTTTAGTGAGTAAGTACGATTTAAGGTCCCTATAAACCGATTTAACATTTTTACGATGATGCTTGTGTGTGTGTGTGTGTGTGTGTATGTGTGTGTGTATGTGTGTGTGTATATGTGTGGATGTGTGTACGTGTGTGTATGGATGTTGGAGGGACGATTACTCAAAAACTATGACATAAGACCAGTTTAACTATGAATTCCTCAATCTGACATTCATGGGAGAGATGAAAAGGTTCTGGTTTTGGACATCCGGAAGTAGTAGTTTCTTAAAAAAAAATTTAAATATTATTTTTTGAAAATGTATGTTACAACAAATATTAAAGAATATAAAATTCTCTTTCTAGTATATAAAACATTTTTATTATATCTGCTATAGATTTAGGGATAGAGAGTTAGAAATATATAAAATAATTCATTGTATCCATCAAATAGCTAATTGAAAAATTAAAATGGTTGTAAATGACATAAATGTCAGTGTCAAAAATCCAAAGATATTACTGAAGGCTTTTCTGGGAAGTACATTTCATATTTTTCATTTTATCTTTAATTAAATATTTAAAATTATAGATATAGCTGCCGCACGTTAAATTGAAACTGTTCTTGAATGCGGAAAACCTCAAATTTGTACTTGAACAAGTCGATATGTAATAGTAATTATAATATGATATTTTTATAACAAGGAAAAGACTCCGTCAACATCTGAAGTTGATATAAACAGGAACGGAATTCATTTATAAGCCAAAGTAGGTATGTACAGTAACAAGTCAACTAAACACGCTCTTGCTATACATATTTGTGTGTAATACTTAAAAGATTTCATTTGGCATACATTTGCGCTTAATTCATAATAAATTTAAGTAAATGTCTTCCTCGTATTCAACTCTATAACCTCAAATTAAATATAAATCTATCTTATTACTCTGCGCAATTTAATATCCTTTTACAAATAACCCCCATTTCTGTGTAAATACCCAACTCAAGCATAACCCTACTTCTCTGACATTTCCTCGGAGTTCGTTACTCTTTCCTTACCTTTCAGCGCCCTTTGCCGACGATTACTTCATCGGTGCAACATTTCCCTCGACAATGGGTGAAATAATTTATAAATGGACCCAGTAAGAGAGGTATTGTTGCTCTGACGTCATTGGATTTTTGCCTTTGTGATCAGGGTGTTAAGAGGATGATGACCTCAACTGCCGCAAGAGGGCTTGGCTTGTGAGGATGATAGGATGAGTGGGGCAATTTTGAGGTTAGAGGATGGAAATGAAAGAGAAGGATCACAATATAGAAATAAATCTTGGTGAACCCCTAAACTTTTGTCAATATTTTTAGGTTAGGATCCCCGAGATTTCAACCGCGATAAAAAAATCTTTGCATCAACAAAGGCAGAAATGAAACATGCAAATACAAAAGAAATAAGGATTTTATATTTTTTATTACATTCTGCTAATCGTTTATCAGACATTTTCTCAAATTGTAATAGTTATTTACATTCGAGTGCGTGTAAGATGTATTTTACAGCGCGACAGCTTTGTTTAAGGCACGAGACCTTAAGGCGAGTGCCTTATTAGCTGGAGCGCTGCAAAATACTTCACGTACGAGAATTGTATCAAATTTTTTGGCCGACGATAATGAAAATCACTTTTTTTAATGAGATACGTTGTACTTCTGAAAAGGGTTAGTTTAAAATACTGGGGTTAAATCAATTTCCAAATTTGATTTTACTTACCTTCATTAGAGTACTTCTTCTAGCGAAAATTTATTTGTAATAATAGACGTTGTTTATGACTGATAATATATTTATTTGCTCATGTTTTCTACGTAATAACTAATAGGTAGGTTGCTATAGTTGGCAACATTGATAAGTTATTATTTGAAAAATATTTGTATCGTGTTTGAAACCTTTTTGTGCGTTGTAAAGGTCTATTTATAATAAAGTAATGTTAAACGCAATGCAACGACACAGCGTGACCGTTAACGCAAACACAAAATCTGTGAATCTGCCAAAGATAGCACTTCTAATCAGAAGAATTTGGTATATTTCTTTGAAATTCGGCTCACTTTAATTTATTGCCTTTATATGGCATACATAAGTATAAATAAGGTTAGTATTATAAAATAATTTAAATAGAAATGGACAGTGACGAAAATATAATATTTATTTTGTGGATGTGACATTTCATGAACATGTCGATAATAGCAAAAATCGGCAAATGAGTTCTGTTCACTCTTTTCACTCTGTACACTCCTAGCACCGTTCGGTAATTAGATGGAGTGAGAAGCGTCTTAAAATGGAGCGTTCGGCAAATGCAGAATGGAGTCAAGTAGAGTGAAAAGTGTTAACTCCATAAGTCCAACCTCGATATGCAAGCATACATGGAGTTTTTTTGTTTTATTTAACATCTGTCAGATCATTTTGTATTTTTATGTTGAAATATTTTATTATACACAATTATTTTATATTTATAATATTGTTTTGTAATATAACAAGGCACAGTATGTCGGAACGGTAAGAATTCTGTACTATTTCTAATATATACTTTCTTTAGAATCATTAAAGAATAACCAAACTGAATAACTTATGTATAGTTCATTATTTATTGTTTTAGCAGTGCAGTATATCAGATTGTCAAAAAAGGAGGTTATTATATTTGTGCACCAAAATTTTAACTCTACTCGTTCGGTTAATCACAAATAAAGGAGTGTACCTTGTTCCCTCGATCTACTCCAACTCCAGCTCTACTCCCACTCCACTCCAACACCGCTCCGTAAATACTCCAACTCCGTATGATTTACCGAACGCACCTAATATAAATTGCAATCTGTATAACTCCTTTCATAAAGATTCTAAAACCTCTGCAAACGTAGCAGTACATGACGTCACACATCTAGTTACTAAAATTCAATTTTTATTAATGACGTGTATTGGCTGCTTGAATGATTTGGGTATAGAAAGTAATGACACCATTTATGTTTATATGTAATCTATCTAAAATAATAAAGATAGGTACATTCTTGAGTTTTCATAAAAATAAAACTGCAAAACTAAAATCCGATATGGAAATTACTGGCAATTGCAATACCGTGATAAATGATACTTTTTGTATGAAATACGTGATTTATTCTCTCCAAACCGGCTAAAATCTAAGAGCTAAATGAATAAAACTTGCCATTCCTTTTTCATTCTCTAATGCATTATCGAGAAAAAGCATTTAAAAACGTTACATCATTTTTATGTGAGCGCTTTATCTATAAACCCAGCATTTATCAAGCCGGGACAGCGACCGAAGAATCAGATTCACATTTAATTTCATTGATATTAGAACTGAAATGAAGTTTGTGCAGATCTCGTGCATTTCAATTAAGATCCTATCACCACGTGGATTTGCACATTCGGAGAGCAGCGGGCATTCTGATCTCGATTTAAGTTTCTCGGTCTGCTGGGAAAAACGAAAACTCGCTCACAGTAACCATGCGACCGAATGTTCAAATAAGCAAAAATAAAACCAGAAACTTAGACAATGTATTCTGAGTACTCGTAGTATTACCCCCATTTCCCAAATACTTAGAATCTAATTTATATAAATAAAGCAAAAACGATGTTGGTTAATCTAAACCACTGAAAAGAATTTCGTGAAATATTGAACAAAATATTATCAACAAACCTGTACAGAATTTGAGGCTTTCATCTCAAAGTAATAAATAAAGTACTAAATTAGATATAACATATTCGAGGAATATGAATATTACAGTAAATTCGTACAATGAGATGAATATTTCCCCATTTGATATATTTTGTAATATATTTTAATTTAGTTGAAAATTAATTTTCGGAATTTAACACAAATTAACTATACTCGCCGTCAAATGATTATGGACTGATGTTCAACTTTTATCCCTTTCCGCACCCTGTCCCTTGCCCAGCGATTGTAACTTGACATGACCAGGAATGAACGCAGATGTCATATAATACATTTAAAATTAATTCAAATTTTTAATACATCGTAAATGAAGAAAATATTATATCAAATAAGTAAGGTAAGACAGTAATAGTAATACGTAATATGTTTCTTGTTATTTAATAAATTAAAAAAAAAAAATAGAATGTAACGCCAATTTTTTCAAAAAATTGTGTACATTGGTGATAATTTGCCTGCCTATTTAAATCTTGTTTTCCTAAACGTTTTTTATAAGAACCAGGACTATTTAATTCATGAGTTTCACTCATTTTCTTTTCAAAAGTCTAAATATAATGCAATTTATAGGATTGGGAATAAGTACTAACGAAAATGTCAGAATATAAAATGACATTGACAGATTTACAGATATTAGTACAGGTAGACATTTAAAAAATTTGGCATCAGTGTAGAAATCTCCAGTCCATAATTATTTGACGGCAAGTATAGATCATAATAATATAAACACATAATGGTAAAAAAGGAATTTTGGCACGTCAAATATCTGATTCGCATTCTATTCCTATTTCGACAGTGCAATATACCATTAATTTAGGTAAAAGAACAGGCGGAGTAGATGAAAAAACTAAAACCGGCCGACCATCTACTATTACACAAGTAAACAAGCTAGCTTTACGTAGAATAGTAAAAAAAAATAATCCGCGGTTAAATACTAAAGAAATAACTGTGCTATAGAGGGAGAGTATAGCAGAGGAAGTTTTGATGTCTACAATGAAGAGAACTATTCAAAATATAGGATACAAGTTGCATAAAGTAATATTCTACTACCTTTTTTTTTGTATAATTTGTTAATAGCTTATTTAATTTTTGCAACAGGCAAAAGAAAAACCATTATTAACAAAATTACAAAACAGTATTAGACAGAAATGTAACAGAAATTAGACGTTTGCGTAGAAAACTCACGGAAACGAGTGTTGCGTACATATGCGGAGACTTACCAAAACGACTGTTTAGTGAAAAAAGTCAAGTTCTCAGCGTCTTTTATAGTCTGGGATTGTATGTCTGGAAGGGGCGTGGATAAATACACTTTATTAATGGAACAGTGAACTCACAGAAATACCGAGACATTTTGGAAGAAAGTTTTTTACCTTCAATCGCTAATTGCGAAACGACCGAAGGTGAGTTCATCTTCCAGCAGGACGGCGCACCATGTCATATGGCAAAAAATGTTCAAACATGGTTGAAGAAACATGAAATATCAGTTTAAAAATGGACATCTTCTAGTCCAGATTTATCTCCTATTGAGTCCCTTTGGCGATATATGAAGAAACATCTTCGCAAACATCCGGCGCGTACAGTACCCCCATTAAAAGATACATTGCAACACATATAGGAAAATATTCTAACAGAAGAATGTGCAAAGCTAGTGGACACAATACCTAGCAGAATAAGCACTGTTATCAGTAATAAAGGCGATGTAACTCAATATTAAATTCCGGCCGAACTCTTACGACCCGTCCGTTGGACCAAAGTTTTTGTTTTATAATTTATACTTAGTTACTTTAATAAAGTATTCAGTTTTTGTATGTTCGAAGCATATATTTTAAAGGAGTAAAAAAAAAATCTAGAAATTTCTCACCATTTGTGCAGATTGTATCATTTGTTAAGGCGAACTATTATGAGCCTGGGCTCGTACTGTGCTCCGGAAGGTCAAAAATTTCGTATTCTTCATCAATTTCTCATAAGAATACATGGCTAACTTATTTTATTACAAAAAGTTCAAATATCTGCTTTTCCATCTATAAGCTTCATATTGTATATTATTTTAAAGAAATCTCGACAGAATTCGCATAATATAACATGAAGGAAACAGCAAAAATCTAAACTTTTAGTAAGTTTGAACTAAATATAGATGCCACAATAAACCATTCCACAGACACAGATAGATATCAATAAACTCAAGGTAGAAATAAACTGTCATACCCCACGTCGCAGTACGATTTTTCTGCGTTATGTTTAGGGTTCGGTTGACATATCTCTCATTCCCCGTTGTAGCATTCACAGCACGTGCGTCTTCCGTCAGCTTTCGCCTTTCGCTGCGGAAAAAGTGGAAGTTTGAAAACAACGCTGAAAATTTAATGTTTCTAGGCCAAGTTTATCCGACGCGGTTGGCAGAGGTCCCGAGAGGACCAACCGTTTGACTTTTTGGCAGCGGAGGACGAAATGTAAACGAAACGTTTTGCGAAAACTTACCTAAAAGCCTCAAAGTAGATAAGAGGGATTACTTCAGACGGAAAAATTATGAAGAGATACGTATATTTGCTTTAAGAGAAATACTTAAACTTTGACCATTAAACGGTGTAGATTTTTTATGCAGAGGATTATAACTTTAATAATGAATATCATAAGAAAATTTTCGCCAGCTTACCGAAATAGTTTTATTATTATTCCGAATATTGGGAATAGTTGATCATATTGTTAATAAACTGTATAAAACTATATCGTCGTCGTAAAGTCAAAGTTATAAATACTCTAAATATGCGTTCACTTACGTAATATTCTCTTTACAATCAAATAATATTACTACCAAGTTTATATCTCTACCCATTTTTGAATTATTGTCCCAAAAGTCAATATACCCCACATTAGATAAAAACTTCAAAATTTACAAAAATCTAATTTTTATGTATCTAGATACTTCTCAATGCGCTGATTCCAAATTTTGAAACCGCAGGTGGATATCTCGCTTCGTTCTCGAGATATTTAGATTTAAAGTTTTGCTCAAAACTGCCCATTTTTGGGTATTAACCCAAAAATGGGCCGAGATATGAAATTGGTGACATCACCATTCGATTCTACGGTCAAAAATACATAACTATACCAATTTTCCTAATTTTTGTCCAACCGGTTTATTTTTTATAAACAAAAGTTTGAAAATGCCCAAAATCTGAAAAAATCCTAAGGGGTACCCCTTACGATTTTTGCGATTTTTGGCCATTTTTAATTATTTTGCTTTAGAAATTGTATACGGTGTTGTCGCCAAATTCATATCTCGACCCATTTTTGGGCTATTACCCAAAAATGGGCAGTTTTGAGCAAAACTTTAAATTTATATATCTCGAGAACGAAACGAGATATCGACCTGCGGTTTCAAAATTTGGAATCAGCGCATTGGGAAGTATCTAGATACATAAAAATTAGATTTTTGAAAATTTTGAAGTTTTTTTTCTAAATGTGGGGTATATTGACTTTTGGGGCAATAGTTCAAAAATGGGTAGAAATATAAACTTGGTAGTATTATTATTTGATTGTAAAGAGAATGTTACGTAAGTGTACGCATATTTAGAGTATTTATATATGAGTATACATAATGTATATTCATGTGATAAAATACATCAAATTTAAGGGAAGGTCTTGTGCTGGTCAGAAGAGATTTTTTTATTACTGGAAGGCATTTTATGTAAGTACATTACATACCTTGTAAACAACAGTTTTTGACGTAAAGTATTTAATATAATACATACTACATACATTAAGTGTATATCAGCGAGCTTTTTTTTCTAAGAAATTACTTTTTTTTTGTAAATTATCCAATTATCCAAATAGGGTCTGGCCCGAATTAATTTATATAATCGGAATTCAATTGTACATATTTTAATAAACAAACACCTGTATTATCCTGCTCCAGAATACATAAATTTTTCAGTTGAACTGTAAACATCAATAGAGTGCATTTCAATGGTACAAATTGTCAACTTCGTGGAATTCTTTTGTCATATGCATACGATATTCATTCAACCGACTCTTGGCAGTCGGAGTGTATATCGATTACGCAATGATATAAATTTTACATATTAATTGTTCTACTAAAGAGCAATGGATATTTTATTCTAGCAGAAAATGGAAGCAAGAATGATTAAGTTATTAATTATTCAAAGAGTTATAATATTATGAAAATATTATTCACTTCACATATACAAAGTATTATCGAATTTCTGGTAAAAACTTTAAGGGCTATAGTACTGACCAAAATGAGTAAAAAAGTAAGTAAATTTGATTCACTTTAAATGTTTATAGATTTCTAAATTTCTTATTTCTTTCAATCGTTGCGAGTCAAAAGCATCAATAAATGGAATTCTATGTTACTGTAATATAAAAAATACCCACACTTTTAGTTTTGACGTTTTTTATATGTGATATCTGAAAGTTTGAAACAAATACACAATTCAATTTTCCTATTTTCATTTCTGTCATACGTGAAACGTATATTGAAAATATTGTCTATGTCACAAACACGTGATGGCAATATTTATTTCACACCGTTAATGTCTCAAAAAATAAACTGTTTCTATCTGAAGTCTAAATCTTATTCGCACACACATATATATATATATATATATATATATATATATATATATATATATATATATATATATATATATTCTATGACGTAAATATTAAGTCCATTTTGTTCTCAATCAGTGGAGTTTTCTTATAATTGGAGTAATAGAAATTAATCTATTTCAATATGTTTAAAATAACTTTCATAGTCAATAATTGCAAATATGCCTAAATAATAATAGTATATTATAAGCCAAGTTTGATAAGATAATCATTATTGACCCATTGCCGTTATTGTAACCCGAGGGTCAATAATGATCTTCTCAACCGTGGTTTATATACAATTTTTTTCACTACTAGCACATAAACCCTATTTGATTTTTTTTATTGATAATAACAATCATTTTGACATGAATAATTACTTTACTTATTTGTTAATATTCACAAAAACAAAGTAGGCTGTATTTGTTTTTATCTGACATTTCGTTGGTTTGATAACCTCACTTATGGGCCTTGATTTGTATTTGATTTAATTATTTAATAAAAACACTTTGTGCTGTTACATTCGGCAGCCTTATTAGTTTATTATTCTTTTTAAATAAATCTTTTGAAATGTATTTACCTACAAATACAAAAAAATAGTGATTTGTTCAATCCTACATCTACAAATATTTCACATTTTCACCAAAACAGCACAGTGGCCAGGCGAGGCGGCAGCGTAGGTCAATTTAAAATTATAGTGGCAAATTTAAATTATATACTTAACACCTTTCTTGAGTTTAATGAGTTAATAATATTTGGATTTGGAGGCTTGAGTTTGATTGAAAAGTGACAGTTTGCATTATAGACCAAGGTTAATAATAAATTATTATTAACCTAAATTATTATTAACCAAGGTTACCATGGTTAAGCAAGCGGTAGTGACAAACAATTTCTCATGTCAAATAAAGGTAAATAATAGTGGGTTCCTAGGCTAGTAGTGAAAAAACAATTTTATATAACAAAAAATTACTTATAGTTCAAGATTTAAATAACACTGGCAACCCTTGTCTTTTACACAAACGCATATTTTTATTTTGCGAGCCATCTTAAATTCAAACATTTCTACATTTATTTATTTGAAAATTGTTTCTGGAACTCGAGAAAACGATAAGCAGAAGGCTTGAAAATAGGAATAATTTGGAAAAGAGTATATATTTGACATGTGAGGTTAAGTACATTAAAACCTCGAATATTTAATAAACAAATAACTCTTTTTAAACTTTCACAGTTCATATTATAGTTTTACTGTCTGGTTTTGATATTATTCACCAATATATACTATTTTTATCTATATTTAAAAAAGTATGGGGTCCCGTAGCCGCGTGCCTGAGTGTCTGGTCGCGAACCTCGGGGAACCGGGTTCGATCCCGACAGACGCCAAATATTTCCAATTTTAAATGGCACAAAAGTGACCCCTGTGGTGCGCTCTCCACACCAGCTATGAGTGCCCGTGAGGCGACGCCTGGTAAGCGCCCACACGGTAAAATATATCGTCATCATTACCGATATCTACATGTGTTGTAGATACTGGCACACCCAGAAATGGGTAATATGCCGTGATGATATATTTATATTTATTTATTTATTTATTTATTTAAAAAAGTAACACACTTGATAAATCTTTGAAAATTGTTGAGATGTAGTGTTTGTTGGGTACCTTAGACTCTCTCTCTTTCCTCCCCAGTCTCGTCTACAGTCAACAACTTGAACACAAACGTTTTTAAATTTACGAGCTTTCATTTAGCTTATTTTGCAAGCGCCTCTGCCGAGCGGTCGGTGAAACTGCTTAAGTACTGCTTTGAAGATCAGACAACCGCTTCAAAGAACGCTAGCACTAGCACAAGCACTGAAGGCTGCAGCAGCGCCTCACTTGAACCACGGCAGGAGGAGAAACTTGTAGTCCAACACTTATTAACTACAAATTAAGACGGGATGGAGAAGGATCTGTTTTGTTGCAGAAATATTAGCAATTCAATGATTCAAGTTTGGTTTTCAACTCATTAAAAGAGTTAATTTGACAAATTATTTATTTTATTCATGAATAATGTACTCAATATAAGTGCTATTTAAGATAAATAAAAAACATACTGACAATTCAGATTACCTATACCAAAAAATACAAGAATAATTATTTATCTTTAATTTGCAAGACAAATATTTGTAATGAAATAATAATTCAAACTTATTTCTGTTTTTACCATTGCTTCCTAAATTTTAAGTATTACTTAAACAAATAAAATATATACCGGATGTACATTTTCTATAAGCCACCATTGCTATCTCGAAAACTATAAGAGCTCCAAAGTCGACCGGGTGTTGACGAAATATGGGACCCATTTTTTACGTCTCGCTAAGAGAGGTATTGGATTCATGCTAAAATTCGCATATCCAGATTTTATTGAATAAGCACGATTTAAGGTCCCTAGAATCCGATTATAACATTTTTAAAATGATGTCTGTGTGTGTGTGTGGATGTGTGTATGTGTGTGTGTGTGTGTGTATGGATGTTGGAGGGACTATTCCTCAAAAACTATAAGACTTAAAAAATATTTAACTGTAGTTTCCTCAATCTGACATTCCTGGGAAGAGCTGAAAACGTTTTGGGAACAATTGAACAACCGGAAGTAGTAGTTTCTTAAAAAAGTTCTTCTAAATATAATTTTTTGGGAGTGTTTTAAATTAAATATTGAAGAACATAAAATTCTCCACCTAATACACTTAAAATTTTTATTATATCTTGTATAGATTTAGAGATAAAGACATTATAATTTATAGAGTAAACTAATCGCAGAGGCCAAGGCATTGAGGAAACCAGTTGACAAATTCCAATGTTTATAACATGACACATGTCATTGTCAAATATCAACAGTTTTAGTGACATTCTGATAGCTGTTTCTGAGAAGTATATTTAACTTTTCTTATTGTTTTATAAATTAAATATTTGAAATTATAGGTAAAATTGTGGTAAAATGCATATATCCATCTGAAATACCGCCAATCTGGTTAATGAATTAGAAGAATCTCTGACAAATAGGATATATATATATATAATTAGAATTATATGTGTGCAGAAGAAGACATATTAAATACAATAAAAAACAATATTTGAGTAAAGTTCTGTAATTTTTACATCCCGCTACCCTTGGTAAGGGAGGTGTAGGGATCGTGCTAAAAATCTAATATCGAGATTTTAGTAAATGACCACGTTTTAAGGTCCCTAAAATCCATTTTTAACATTTTCACGATGATGTCTGTATGTGTGTATGTGTGTGTGTGTGTGTGTGTGTGTGTGTGTGTGTGTGTGCGTGTGTGTGTATGTGTGTATGTGTGTATGTGTGTATGTGTACGAACTTTGTTTGCACTCTAACTCAAATACTATCCTTCAGAAAATGCTGAAACCTTGTATTTTTATCCTATTCTAATAGGAATAGAAGCTATTAGATTTTGGTGTAAATCGGATAAACGGAAATGGTACTTTACTTGAAGCTCATAATGGTTTTTCTTCAAAAAATACCATTATATGCCATTTTTTCAAATTTTATGTCTTATGAAAATTAAAGATTATTGAATTTTCTACAGGAATACATAATACTTTTTCTATATATTTTACAGATAAATTTAAAAATATTTTTTTTTTATTAGTCGCGAAGCCTAAGTTAAAAACTATTCCTTTGTTACACAGTTCATTTTTCAAATAAATGTAACTGATAGTAAATGTCACTGTCAGAAAACTTATTACTTCAAATTAATAATAGTGACATTTTAAAAAGAAAATAGTAAATAAAGCAATAGTTTTCTGCAATGGAACAGTTTGCAGCGTTAGTAAATACGTAGGTAGGTATGTATTTAAATTAATAAAAATTAAATAGCGGGAGGTTTTGTGTTGGCCACATCAGATTTTTTTGTTATAAAACGACGGTTCGAAAGCGAACTGCAATATAATACTTATATATCTTAATAAGGAAATGGCGAGAGGTCTTGTGCTGGCCATAACAGATTTTTTAAAGTAGCGCTGCTCCAATATGGACATTTGCTCAAATGAACTTGTCACCTTAATTTTACATTTTCAATATATGGTTTAAGTCACGCCGTTTAAACCTAGAACACTCTGTATAAATATCATAGAGGATAATAATAAAGAAATAATAGTCATTATTCTGTCTTCTGCAACAATCAGAATCTTTTTAATAAAACAAATATGTAAATTACTTTCCTCGGGCATCAAAAGTTTATTTAAAAATTTTATTCCTATATTCCTATGTATAAAGCATCGCATAAAGTTTTACCTGCCAGGCACATAATATTTGAAAATAAATCTGTTATTACATGTTAAAACGCCTATATCACTAATTCTCCTGTTCACCTGTGTACATTACGCATTCATATACATATGTATTTCTTGTTTGTAATTAATTTATTATTCCCTTAAATTTTCTGTATCTCCTAGCAGTAATTAAAATAATTGAGAATAAAACTTTTCAGATTGTTGACTAATTAAAATGAGAAAATATCTCCGTAGCGTGAAAGAAATAAAATGTTTTAAAGGAATTAGATACAGCTCTAATTATTGGCGCTTTGACCACTAATTAATTTGAAGTATCTTCCCCTTGTTGTGGGTTTTTTGATGAATTATACAGCGGCCACTAGTCACAAAGGTTTCAATTATTCTCTGTTGAATATGAATTTACGTTTGCGACGCATGAATTTTAGTAATAATGTGGAAAATTTATGAAGAATATTTCAGGGATATGTTGTTTTGTGTTTTCTTTTTTTTTCAGCAGCGAAATCATAATGAATATGGAATGTGATAAATTACGACGATGACAGTATAATAAATGATGTTTTATTAAAATAAAATTACATTTTTTGGGGTTTTCATGGTCATTAATATGAAGTACTGATGTATTTTTAATGTAGGACCTTCCTGAAAAAGGTGGCCATAATTGATCATGAATTATAATATAGAAATAAATATACAGCGTGTAAATTTTAAAACGGGTCATAGGGCTATAACATTTTAGACGCCAAAAGTTTCTATATTAATTTATTGAAAAAATAATTGTTGCCTATTATAAAGAAATTTTTTAATACCAAATACCTTACATTTCTGTTTCATATAAAGCCAGAAAATATATTCAAAAATTTGTACAATTAAGAAAAAATTTCATTAGCCATGAAACTGACAGTAACAAAACATTGTCATTTTTCACTAACATGGCAGAGGACAATTAAAGATTAAAGTTATTAATTTATGAACTAATACACTACAAAATAACCTAAAATAAAGTAAACACTCTGATATTTATTTAAGAAACAATTATTATTTATTGTAATAGTTATTTACATGTAATAAGTAGACATGCATTCGGGCAGGCCGGGCCGGGCTTTGAGGTTTGGATCGACTCGGCCCGAAAATAAAAATTACCGGCCCGACTCGAAGATCGACTCGACAAAAAAATTAGCTAGCCCGGCTCGAAAATTGACTCGAAATCGGGTCGGGCTTCGGGCCGGGCCGGGCCAAAGCTCGAAATTGGGTGCATCCGGCATTCCTAATGTTGATTTTTATGTTAAGGCAAAATGTTTAACTTTTTTCGTGTCAAACTTATAAAAAACCTCTACATTCTTATAATTTTCAACATTAGTTAACATAAGTAGTTAAAAAAGAGACCCTTCTAGTGTAAGTTTGTTATAAAAATTACTCACCTACGAGTATTTAACACTTTGTTTACCAAAGAATTTAAACAACTATTTCACAAATCTTATATACAAAAATAGAATTTTAATTTACATAAGGATTTTTTATCTAATTTTGTTTCTGCTCAAAAATAGGACAAGAAACCATTATGATAGGTACAAAAATCACTTTTATTTAAGTATACGAGTAATAACAATAATAATAGCATCATCACAATATAATTATTATGCTTTAATGAATAACCTTGAATTCTTGAAGTAAAATAATACATTTTTATTTATTAGTATGGGAACTGTGTTGTTATTAAATCATTTTGATCCTTTTTAACTTCATCCATTTTCATTAAAATATTAAGGAAACTGTGCATTTGAATGAACTATAAGATTTTTCGGGCTGGCACGAAAATCTCGAATTTTCGGGCCGGGCCAAAATCAAAAGTCCGACTCGCCTCGATTTTTGAAAATGATTAGCCCGATAAAAAATATCTTCGGCCCGGCTCGATGATCGACTCGAAATCGAGGCGGGCTTCGGGCCGGGCCGGGCCAAAGATCGAAATCGAATGCATCTCTACATGTTGTAATATATTTTCCTATAATTATATGGGGTCCCGTGGCCGCGTGCCTTAGAGTCTGGTTGCGAACCTGGGGGAACCAGGTTCGATCCCGACAGACGCCAAATATTTTCCAATTTTAAATGGCACAAAAGTGACCCCTGTGGTGCACTCTCCACAGCAGCTATGAGTGCCCGTGAGGTGACGCCTGGTAAGCGCCCACACGGTAAAATATATCGTCATCATTACCGATGTCTACAAGTGTTGTAGATACTGGCACACCCAGTAATGGGTAATATGCCGTGATGATATATTTATTTTTATTTTTAATAATTATATGCAGATGTAAACTAGAGAAGAAAGTTACTGTTTTTGTATAAATTGCATAACACCAGAATACCCCATTATTTATTCGCACAATATCGAATATGCGGGATCAATACGTTTGATTAATTCATTCGGCAAGTGTGAAGTGCATTTAAAATTAGATTATCGAGCGTAAAGGCAGCAAGGTTGTTAAATAATTCATCATTCAATTCGACTCGACCGATCTTCGACCGCGGCTTCTTGGCGAATAATTTGCGGGAGTCCCTTGAGACGGCTCTGGATTTGGCCGACACCGGCGTGAAGCCTGTGCAAATACGGCCATCAGAGCAGAGCCCTCATCTTTCGTTAGTATTTGCACTGTGTTTTCAAAACGCCACGTGCCAATTTGACTCACTTTCCCAACTCAAGTGTTTACACTGCCTTACTACATATGAAGGGCACATACAAGGGCGCGAACAGACACGTGACTCGAGTGACCATGAAATGCTTGGAATCAGCTAATTTGTGTGCATTTGCAATCTTGGCAAGATTAATGTTTTGAAACACATTATTACTTTACAACATAAATTATAATAGATTACAAAAACACGTATAAACTTTATTCTTTACATTCCTTTTTCCTGTATTTAAATTTCCCTTCTATACAAGGGGTCTCTTAAATAGGGAGACATGGTTTAACCACAGATTCCTGAGGCTAAAATAAGACGATTTATCTAAACTTGCTTCTACTGGAAAGTGTACCATTTAGCCAGAATTCTGCTTCAAAGTTCTTTGAAAAAAAATTAATTTTGCTTATAACAACAGAACGCTTTATTCGATTTGGATGAATTTTAGTATGACAGTTTATAGGGTTATAAGTCATCTTTTAAGGTGATACTTGTTATTAATAGTGGATCACTAGTGTATGAAACTTAGGTGTCCCAACATTAATTAGACCGTAACTTTTTAATGGCAACGCCGAAAACGTGAAAGATACATTCAATAATAAACTTTTCACTATCTTTGTAATTTGTGATATCTGTTACGGTTCACACAGAAAAAAATAAAATCTGAGTGTCTGCACTGCTAAATTTTAAAATAAATTTAATCTAGCAGTATCCAAATGTCAAACAAGTAATTTTTAATGACAGTAACGAGTTGGCAATCTTCACAACTTGTTTAGGAGTAAGCTGAAATATGTAATCGTCTTATTTATATTAATGGTAGTAAAATATTATCAGGCCGAACAAACGGATGTTACTAATTTTAGAATATTGCGAAGAAAATTTTTGACAACCCGTAAAACAATTGTTACTGTCATTAACAATTACTTGTTGACATTTGGATAGACTGCTAGATTAAATTTATTTTAAAAATTTAGCAGTGCAGACACTCAGATTTTGTTTTTTTCTGTGTGAACCGTAACAGATATCACAAATTACGCAGAGAGAGAAAAGTTTACTATTGAATGTATCTTTCTGAAGAAAAATAATTTCACGTTTTTGGCATTGCCATTAAAAAGTTACGGTCTAATTTATGTTGGGACACCTAAAAAAAAAAATGCACCTAAATAAGTAGTGTCCTTGTACCAAGTTTCAAACTTTTAGTGCAAGTAACAGAGTTATTAATTAAAATGTGTCTGGTCAGATGCACCTTCAAAAGCCTGTTTTCAGGAATTTAAATTTTTGTATCAAACAAGTAATAATTAAAGGAAATTATAAATAGTATGTAGTTTAACATAATTAGGGTACCAAAAGGAATATAATAAACCGTAACATCGCTACTGATCATTTTATTTTTATTTTCCTTTCCTGGTAGTAAAAAATGTGATATCTATTTAACCTTTAACATATTCAATCATCTATCATAATTGGCAACTTGAGTGATAAAAACACGTCAATTTGAAATGTTTGTCAGAAGTGGAGAAGTGGTGGGTTGTTAAATATAAAGAAGAACCCCCGCATAAGGAAATCCCGTCACGTACTGAAGTATAAATCATAGAAGCGCGTCCATTACGTTTGACAGGTACCATTAGAGCGCAAATCCAGTAATTTAATGCTGCCAATAGCGAAAGACATTGAACAAGCAATTTAGCCGCGCTGACGAACGCCCCTGGGCAGACAGTTCAGCGGGGTAAATGTTGCCTTATGCATGTTTAATGGACTGACTGTGGTCTTTTGAGCAAACATCTCGATCCGACTCTGCTCTGGAAGATGATGGAAAGGAGAACATCCATTTTGTACCCTGCCTAATCGACTTATATTCTTTTTTCCTTCGTCACATTATTGAAGTCCATCATATCATAAAAGAAGGTTTTTAGTTTTCTTGTGTCATTTTATTACAAAATGATGAGTTCTCTGTCTCATATAGTGAACCTAGGATAAAATATCACCATTTATTACAGCTGTGGGTATTGCTCTTCTTCGTAAACCGCTTTAAATCATCAATATCAATTACATTTTATTGCAGAAAACGCTATGTTTTTCTTAACCTTACACCTTACCACTTTGTATTAAAACTATGTCTTATGCATTATCATTACGCAATAAAAAAATCTGTTGTGGCCAGCACAAAACCTTCCGTCAATTCGATGTATTTTGCACATACCCTATACCAAAAGTTCCTTGAAAAATATTCTATATATCCTGTATAATTGTATAACAAGAACACACTATTTTTACATATCCATACTGAAAGTTCCTTTGAAAAGATTCTAAAATCTAATAAAATTTTAATACAAATACGAACGTACTTTATGTATTGCACTTAACACTCCTGCTTCAACTTTGCCCTTTTTTATTAGAAGTCGCTGTTTCTTGCTCTTCTCTTCTACTCATTCCTGTCCAAAGCACCTTCGTGACACAGTTCTTCCTCTCTCAAATCTTCTGCTATACAGTCCTTCCATCTTCTCTTTTGCCTTTCTCGTACTCCTGGCATTATAAGTTCCTATCTTGAGGCTAGGCCGCAAATGCAAGTCACTGGCGAGGGATACTCTGTCACTTATATCACTTTCAGATCATATACTTTCCACTTTGGTTTTGCACTTGCCACTGACATCTGTCAATTAGATTTTTTTGAATATATATGTTGTTTTCATAATTTTTGCAAAGCTGACTGATTAGTTAATCGCTCTTAATCTCTCTATAACTCTATGTCTATTGAATATGAAGAAAAATGTATAAACGAACCGTATAGAGAATAAGATATTCTTTTTATTGATAATCACATAAAATGTCGAACTTCCGGTTGACCAATTATAATCAAAATCTAATCAGCTCTTTATATGGTTGTAAAGAAGAGGAATATGAAAGAATCATAATTTTTAGAATTGTAGTTTTGGAGTTATCGTCGGAGAAATATTTGTTACACACACACACACACACACACACACACACACACACACACGGACACACACACAAACACACACACAGATACACACACAGACACACACACAGACACACACACGGACACACATACACACATACAGACATCATCTTAAAAATAGTACATTCGTATTGTAGGGACCCTAAAACGTGCTTATTCATTAAAAACTCACCACCGAATTTTTTGACCAAAAACAATACCTTCCTTTTGACGGAAGGTAAAAATTGCTGTGAATGTAACTTAATATATGTATATACCATATAAGAATAACTATTTTACTTGCTGAGAAAGGTGTAAAATATCTGATTGTTATATAGAACTGAAAAGCCATTATTATAAGTACGTCACTAGAGTTTATTATTTATGCACTAATTGGTGTTGCGATATAATACATATGCATATGAATATACTCATATATGTATAATGTATCTCTCCATTGATGAATCATTAATTAATTAGCTACACAGCATAATATTCGCAAATTCATAATTCATACCTCTGCATCAGCTATTTGGAATATAATTTCATTCAATTCGTATTTACAAACTTAATATTCTGCAC
The DNA here is from genome assembly GCA_943142095.1 of Ophonus ardosiacus. Lineage (NCBI taxonomy): Eukaryota > Metazoa > Arthropoda > Insecta > Coleoptera > Carabidae > Ophonus > Ophonus ardosiacus. Next base: position 678,043 of record OW964823.1, read on the forward strand.
CTACCGCAAGATGTTTTAAAAAAGTTTTCAGTTAAGAATATTTTCAAAGGATTGAAAGTCACCCAAAAAAAGAAAATGTATTTATTGAGAACGCAATAAAAACTCGACGAAGAAATGAATCCTGTACGAAGTTACGTGATTCACATTAACAATCTGCACAGAATCGAATTTTATACAAAGTTCTGTGGCTCGCCAAAAATATTTGCCAGAATAATCCGGCGGATACACCCTCTCGTAGAAGGTTCCCTAATCCAATAAAGGAACGCATTATTGAGAAGATTCTATCAGTGAGAAAAATTCAAAATTTCTTTTAAGACGTCAATATAGAAAATATTTCAGGTACTGAATTTTCATTCCCTGCTTTATATTCAATTTATGTTGGTAGCATCGAGGTTTGCATATAGCACAAAAAATAAAATATCGTTATAACTTTGATCCACCCTGGTCCTGATTTTGAAAAATTATATTATATCTAAGTGGCCTATTCAGAGAAACACAGTCATAAAGGTTGTTACGGATATAAAGATTGTTATCATGAAGACATTTGTAACAATCTTTATGAATTTGTCAATTCAGAACCTACGTCGGTATTATTGACAATCTTTACAAAATAATACTTGTGAATGAACCAGATTATTTGACAATAGCTAACTTCATTACGCATATATGAACTTAACCTAACCTTATATGTCAACGCTTTATTCTTTTAATAATGTGTTGCCAATTATATTTAAAATGCAAACATTCTGCCAAAACAACTAAAGAAGAATATGACATTTCTGTCATATTTGAAAACTTCTGAATTATTTAGAACGGGTATGTTAATTCCTACCACTAATCCCAACGTGACTGAAAAGTTATGGAAAGATTTTTTTTTATTTTGATTGAAGAAAAATCACACATTAGAACCAGAATAAATAACAAGGTTTTCACGAATACCTACCACAGAATATAATATTTTCAAAGAAATATGTATTTACGTCAAAAGTAACTTTTGTCCACGACGGTTTTTATCGTTCTTATTATCATTATTTAAGTCGAAGCAGGATCCATGCGAGTAATCAACTGCATCCTGCTAATATTTGCAGAAAGGACATTATTAATAATATATGATTGTTGTAATAATCTGTCACATGTCAAATATTAGAAATAACAACGTGATAACAACAATAAATACATAGTTTTAGCAGTCGTTATGATAAAGACTGTCAAAACACGTAACAATTGTTGACGGTAACCACCTTCAGTACTGAGAATACCAAATTTGATTTTAACAATCTTTACAGTACATAACAACCATAAAGACCATAACGACAACACAAATAATGAGTTCTGGAGTGGGATCACGTAACTGTGAAAACGATATTGCGACTGTCGACAAGTGAAAATGCGATCACGTAAATAGTGAAAACCGAAAACGATATCGTTTTAGACTGAAAAAAATGTGAATTCTAGTGGACACTCTCAAAGCATGTGAAAACGATAGTCGTTTCTTACGTCTCTTTTTATTTTATACATTTGGGTATAGGTATATCCTTTTCTTTTTTACTTGCACTTAGGTAAAAGAATGTAGTGAGCACTGAGTTGAATTTGACGTTTTGGAAAGAATGAAAGAAATGTCATTATAAATGATTTAAAAATAAATTAATATTTTAAATTTGTAAGGTATATTTTATTATTTTATTTAGTAAGGCGAAAATGAAATAATTGTGATAAAATACGATAATTATAAAATGAAAATTGATTACAAGAATGAATCTAAGAAAAAAAATGAATATTTTAATAAGCATGTTGCGAAGAACTAAATGCTTATGATTTACTATATATTTTCTTATTTCTACTGAAATTTCCCTGATTTACTATTAAAATTTAGTGAAAGAACTACCCAAAAGAAATATTTTCGGGCAATATTGATATTCCAATAACTGTAAAAGTGTTGATTACAACAAAGCATATTTTGATTGATTACAAGAATAAATCCAAGAAAGAAAATTTTATTAATATTTTAATAATATTGTATTCTGCGGAACATCAAATATAATCTAGCTTGTGTTCTGTGATTAATATTTTGTAGTTTTTACATAAAATTAAAATTTGTGAATTGATCATTTTCTGCAACCCGTCGAAAGTTGTGCGCCGTTATTTGAATGTGGCCCATACTTTATTTACTTGAAATACAAAACTTAATAAAAACTAGATTACTTTAAAATAACAATCTTGTATACTTGCAATCTTAAAAGGTCTCTTGAAGTTTTAATTTTATATTTAGAAATATTTTTGTTTACTTCATAAATTTTCTTCTGGAATATCAAAAGGAAAAAAATTAGATGATACATGGCATCTGTAACTAATTGATAATTTAACTTGTATCCTTCTTCAATTCTTACAGCATTGCTATTATGAACGAAATAAAAACGAAGGGCGAGAATAATACTTTTTGACATTAGATTAAAAATTTTAATGACATTCATATAAATTATCTATCAAAACTACTATTTAATACATAAACATTAGTCTGTAAACGATATCGTTTTCACAAAACATAGTCACTTTACGGAAATAACCGAAGTTGAAAACGTAGTGAGTGACTAATTTTACGTGATCGCTAAATAAACGAATGTCGTTTTCACTTCTCGATAATCGCAATATCGTTTTCATTTTTACGTGATCGTACTCCTGAATAGATCCCTAAGTTGAGTCAAATTGAAATAACAATCATACAGGAAATCCTAAGAATCATGCTTGTAATATTTCCATGATCCTTTGTTTTGATTCCAGGAAAACGAATGCAATGTTTCCTTATCATTTCTTAATTTGTTAATGCAATGCTGTGTCTTGCGTCGTTCAATTATTTATAATTCGAAAATCGATTACAAAGAAGAAAACCGAAACTCGGATCGGTAACGTTGCTCTGTTGTTTGCGTTACTAAATTTATCCCGCCATTGATCCGAGCACCGATACGCTATGCGGGATTCAATGAAAGACGCACGCGACGCAGAGCCGTCCAACAGAAATTTCACCAAACAACGGGAGAAAAATTATGGCGATTGGCGATATATATTTCACTTATAAAAATTACAAGAAAATAAGACCGACAATATTACATGAATGAAAAAGAAGAGATTTATTTCAATTAATGTTTTTTTAGACATAATGTATAATAAGGGTGGATTTTAATATGATTTATTCTTAACTTTTAAAATAAACTCTTAGGGCCGGTTTTTCAATCGCTTGTTAAAGTGTTTGTTAACTACCTAGCAGATTAAATTTATCCATCAGATAAACTCCATGGTAATGAAAATGCGTTTTTCAATACGAATTTATCTGTCCGGTAAGTAACAGACACTTTTGGTTGTCAACTGTAAGGTTGGCAATAATTATAAGCTGATATTTGCCGTGTTCGTAACGATTCATGTGTCATTTTCATTATAATTTCCACACATTTTGTTTCGAATATGATTGACAGTTATAGTTGTTGACAGAACTGAATCTGTGACGTTCAAGCAAATTTAAATTTTGCTTTCGTTTGTAGCAATATGTGGTAAGAATACATTAACTGAAGATTGGAAAAAACTATTTTTCTACTGACTCATATAGTTATGGATTTTATTTTATTACGTGTATGCATTTGCCTACAAATGTACACATACTCGTATGTTCTGTTTCTTAAAAAATATACTGTCTCATTATTGGTCGTTAATTAGAAAAGGTAGCGAATTTCAGTATTTTATAAGAGCAGGTTTGGCTCATGTCTTCTTGGCAATTTTCGAAGTGATTAGTAGAACATTGCGTTATACATTCTATTTTTAACACTACACAATATATTTTATATAATTTATTAGGATTAAACAATAACTTTGTTGTATATTGACGCAACATTGTTGTGATCAACGTTTTGCTTGTTATTAATTCTTCTCATTCTTGTAATCAAAATAAATTATTATAAAGTGGATTAAGTATTATAATTTAATGAAATTCATACATTTTGTAATAAGCCGTGAAAAGTACTATGCCACATTCATTGGTATACAAGACATTTTTAGAACAAATGTTTATACCATTGGAAATATCAGTATTCTCTGAATACATAGCAGTATTTTTTTGCTAAATTTGAACCTTTCAAAATATTTATCGTCACTAGAAGTCAACGAGATCTGGTCGACGTCTTTCAATATGTGGTTTTCGATTCACTATCATTATAATAACAAACGAAATCTTCCAATTTTTCCTTGTCCTTGTCTTTATTATTGAAAAACACATTTACATAAGTCTATTGTATACATATTTCTATAATTTTCTACGAATATTATTTAACTGTCAATGTCAATATGTCAGAACAGCTGAATTTATCCTACTGGTAAAATTTTATCGGTAGGTCAAAGTGTCTGTTACGTTATCCTCTTGTTTAGCTAAGACTTATCCTGTTGGCAACGCTAACATGACATTGAAAAACTGAAATAGGTGTTTACCATGAGGATAAATTTTACAGAGACTTAACAGACACTTGCCAGTACATTGAAAAACCGGCCCTTAGTGCCGGTTTTTCAATGTACTGGCAAGTGTCTGTTAAGTCTCTGTAAAATTTATCCTCATGGTAAACACCTATTTCAGTTTTTCAATGTCATGTTAGCGTTACCAACAGGATAAGTCTTAGGTAAACAAGAGGATAACGTAACAGACACTTTGACCTACCGATAAAATTTTACCAGTAGGATAAATTCAGCTGTTCTGACATATTGACATTGACAGTTAAATAATATTCGTAGAAAATTATAGAAATATGTATACAATAGGCTTATGTAAATGTGTTTTTCGATAATAAAGACAAGGACAAGGAAAAATTGGAAGATTTCGTTTGTTATTATAATGGTAGTGAATCGAAAACCACATATTGAAAGACGTCGATCAGATCTCGTTGACTTCTAGTGACGATAAATATTTCCAATGGTATAAACATTTGTTCTAAAAATGTCTTGTATACCAATGAATGTGGCAGAGTACTTTTCACGGCTTATTAAAAAATGTATAAATTTCATTAAATTATAATACATAATCCACTTTATAATAATTTATTTTGATTACAAGAATGAGAAGAATTAATAACAAGCAAAACGTTGATCACAACAATGTTGCGTCAATATACAACAAAGTTATTGTTTAATCCTAATAAATTATATAAAATATGTTGTGTAGTGTTAAAAATAGAATGTATAACGCAATGTTCTACTAATCACTAAGACAGTATATTTTTTAAGAAACAGTACGAGTATGTGTACATTTGTAGGCAAAATCTCAGTACAAATTTACAACTGCTTGATGCTTGAAGCCCGAAAGATGCATACATGTAATAAAATAAAATCCATAATTATATGACAGTCAGTAGAAAAATAGTTTTTTCCAATCTTCAGTTCATGTATTCTTACCACATATTGCTACAAACTAAAGCAACTTTAAATTTGCTTGAACGTCACAGATTCAGTTCTGTCAACAACTGCAACTGTCAGTCACATTCGAAACGAAATGTATGGGAATATGTTCAAAATGACATGTGATTTCTTACGAACATAGCAAATATCAGATTATAATTATTGCCAACCTTAAAGTTGACAACCAAATCCGACTGTTACTTACCGAATAGATAAATTCGTATTGAAAAACGCATTTTCATTACCATGGAGTTTATCTGATGGATAAATTTAATCTGCTAGGTAGTTAACAAACACTTTAACAAGCGATTGAAAAACCGGCCCTTAATGTTGGAATGTTAAATGAAACTGAGGTACAATAAAAAAATTTTTTTGTTGATTGTACCTAGGAAATAGTTATTTACATTCGAATGCGTGTAAGTTGTATTTTACAGCGCGACAGCCTTAAAAGCTCGTGCCTTATTAGCTGGAGCACTGTAAAATACTTCACACACGAGAATTGTATCAAACTTTTTGGCCGACGAAAACGAAAATCACTTTTTTTAATGAGATAGGTTATAATTCTGAAAAGGGTTAGTTTAAAATACATAACACCAAATTGTGTTTAACTTTAAACACTAAAAAGTGCATTTTAACTATTCAATGGCGTTGCAAGATATACGAATATATATGTGTATATTATAAATAAAGAACAATGTTTTCAACAAGGATTATTTTGAAGGCAGATAACACTTACCGGTTGTAGACAATCTTAATGCCTGGCACCTTTTTCTAAATAAATCTTCGTATTTCACTTTAAATATTACTTTGAATATCACTTAACACACAGAAATATACGTCCTTTCAATACAATATATCACAAGAAACTAAATTTTATTATGTACTACTGTGAGACATGCGACTTTAAACTTGTTCATTAAGCATAGGTTTGCACTGGTTGCTGGAAAACAAAACAGGAACTGTTTTTAATAATAGATGATTTAACGCTAATATTGTTTAATTATTTATTATAATCTTATACAGGGTAAAATATTTTTTTTGTTTGTTACAATAAAAGTACCTACACTTTTTTATTAAAATGGGTTTATAAAGTTTTTTTTTTAACCCAATAAAAGTGAAAAAAGTGCATATTTTTAACACTTTTTTATGCAACAAGAGTAAAATAGTTATTTACATTCGAGTGCGTGTATGTTGTATTTTACAGCGCGACAGTAAGGCGAGTGCCTTATTAGCTGGAGCGCTGTAAAATACTTCACGCAAGAGAATTGTATCAAATTTTTTGGCCGACGATAATGTAAATCACTTTTTTCAATGAGATAGGTTGTACTTCTGAAAAGGGTTAGTTTAAAATACTGGGGTTAAGCCAATTTCCAAATTTGATTTTACTTACCTTCATTAGAGTACTTCTTCTAGCGAAAATTTATTTGTAATAATAGACGTTGTTCATGACTGATAATATATTTATTTGCTCATGTTTTCTTCGTAATAAATAATAGGTAGGTATTGAAATTTGACATTTCAGCAATTTTCGCCTCGCGTATTTGACAGGTATATCAATCGGTGACTATGTCGGTAACGGCGGATTTTTACAATAATGACAGATGTCGCTTGCCACAAACTGCATCTGCAACTATTTTTGAGTTATGTCGTCCAGAACTTATATACATTCACTTTTGGATAAATTTTTCCTGTTTTTTTTCTATTTTTAGATATATTTCAATGAGTTGATTCTAATTTTACGAACTACAAATACAAATCTCTTAGTTCCTGAAATATTTGCGCACAAATTTGAATTCCAAAAATATAATTTTTGTGTAATGCAATAAAGTTTTAATTGCAAATATTTCGAGAACGGAAACAAATATTGACATGCTGCTTGAAAATTTGGCATCAGCACGTTGAGATGTTCCTAAAACTTTAAAGATTTAAAGAAAATAGATATAGCTCGAAAATTTACATATAAAAATTATTTTCTTTTACCACTGGATGAATTATAAAACTATCCAAATTTTGTTAGACATTTGGAAATATAAATTTCAATCATTATTTAATAGCCTATGAGGATTTTTTGGCAAAACAAAAGCACATCTAAGATGGCTCTCCAGAGGCTCACCGGATGTCCCTTTTAACCGAAGTAGTATCACTTCTAGTTTCTTAGATCCCAACGGTGACCTTTGAAATTCAGACACCATGATTAGGACTGAAAGGATTAAAGTAACTTTTAAGTGAAATATATAAACAGAGTGAAGTGTTCTCCTTTGGAATTAGTGCTCGCTTGAGAGAAACTTCCTGAGCAGTGAACGGTCGAGTTCTCCTCTTCAAACAAACTCTCCGGCTCTGGTAAGAATGTCCGAGTCGCGTCTGCTTCCTGTTATCCGCCTCGATCTCTACATATTTACTCGTCATTTGCCGTTTGCTAACTTGTTGTTTACTTTGCTCAAGATTTTCCGTGCCTCATAAGCATTTTCTACCACTTTCATTTTCGCACTCTTCACTTGGAGGATTCTCAGCAGGAGAATACTCGAAAAGGTTTTGTTTGCAACGACTTGTTTACTTACAAAATGGCCAAGCTGGAAAAAGTTTTAGAAAATTTAATTTATACATAATATGTATTTTGAAATATTTTTAGTATCTTTACACATATATTTTTCCGGACATTTTAAAAGTATCTTAGATAAAAGTATTTAAGATATTTTTAAAAGTATCTAAGATATTTTAGAAGTATTTAAGATATTTTCATTCATATTTGCACTTATCTAAAAATTGACAATTTTTATCTCGTATCTTGATATTTAAGTATCTTTAACAAATTACATGTTTCTTATAAAAGTATCTACTATACTTTTTCCAAGTATCTATTCCAGCACTGGTGTTAGGTTAGGTTTTGTTAAGCTATATTTAATTTCAAATTAAAGAAATTATGGGTATTATTATTTATTTTCTAAATATACCTTACCAAAACCTTACCGTACACACAAAACTTATAACTGATTCATCTTAGTAAGAACTTACTCACTCTGAAATCGGGTTTGGCCGACAACATTATGTAAATGTTGATTTTAATTTAATTACCTTCCGTCACCTTTAGGTAAGGAAGGTATTGTCTTTGGTCAAAAAATTCGGTGGTGAGTTTTTAATGAATAAGCACGTTTTAGGATCCCTACAATACGAATTTACTATTTTTAAGATGATGTCTGTATGTATGTGTGTGTGTGTGTGTGTGTGTGTGTGTGTCCGTGTGTGTGTGTGTGTGTATGTGTGTCCGTGTGTAACAAATTTTTCTCCGACGATAACTCCAATACTATAATTCTAAAAATTATAATTCTTTCATAATCCTCTTCTGTACATCCATATGAAGAGTTGATTAGATTTTGGTTATAATTGATCCTTATTTAAAGTTTTTAACAGTTTTTCTTAAAAAACACAGTTAAATATTATATTTTGACATTTTGTTTTTATATTTATTAAAGAAAATATTCTTCTCTATATGGTTTGATTATTCATTTTCCTTCATATTCAATAGATGTAGAGTTAAAGCATAAAGAAATGAATTTTCAAAAATTAGTCAGCTTTGTTATTTATCATGGAAACAGCTGACATAATTATTCAAAACTATAATTCTAAAAATTATAATTCTTTCATAATCCTCTTCTGTACATCCATATGAAGAGTTGATTAGATTTTGGTTATAATTGATCCACCGGAAGTACCCTTATTTAAAGTTTTTAACAGTTTTTCTTAAAAAAACACAGTTAAATATTATTTTTTGACATTTTGTTTTTATATTTATTAAAGAAAATACTCTTCTCTATATGGTTTGATTATTCATTTTCCTTCATATTCAATAGATGTAGAGTTAAAGCATTATAAAGAAATGAATTTTCAAAAATTAGTCAGCTTTGTTATTTATCATGGAAACAGCTGACATAATTATTCAAAAAAATTTAATTGACAGATGTCAGTTGCAAGTGCAAAACCAAATATGGAAAAAAGTATAGGATCTAAAATTGGTATGTCATAGTGTTGCTCGCAAGTGACACGCAGAGAAAGGCCAAAGAGAAGATGGAAGCACATTACTTAGTGTAGCTTATGTTATAATTTTATTGGATTTATAGAACCTTTTCAAATGAACTTTTGGTAAGGAATTTGTAAAAAATAGTATGTGTTCGTGTTCGATGTTACATGATATTATATAGAATCTGTTCCAAGGACCTTTTGGTATGGGATTTGTACAGAATACATGGAATTGACGGAAGGTCTTGTGCTGGCCACAACAGATTTTTTTTTTTAAATTGTAATATAAATAAATCTTTCAATATATGTACTTCCTAATCATAATTATATTCATCATATAGAAAAAGAAAATCAATCCATTTAACAATGGCCCTATTAAATTATATAAAGCAGAAGTCTTCTCATTTTTATGACGTAAATAATTATTTAATGCGGAATTATATTATATTGTAAATTTCGGTGAACCATACAAATTTTTAAAAGCTAATAAAAATGTTCTGCCTTTAATTCAAGCATCACAATACACTTAATTATCCTGTGTTACAATAATGGTTCATATATTATTTCACATGATTAACGATGTTGATAAAAGTTATAAACTTTTATAAACATTACATTAAATTTCCTTTTATGAAAGTAATATAATATTTGAAACCTTGATTAAAATAATGTACCTTGACGTTTATAAAGATAAACCAAGTGGTTTCCTGAGGAAATTACAATAAGTAATGGAGCATAAATAACGACCATCAACATCGTCGAAAATAGCCGTGTCGCATAGTTTCTTGCCAGTAATCTGTAATGAATCGCGATTACAATCTTGTTACATAAAAACAAATTATAAAATCGATGGCAATATTTTCTTGACTAATTTTTTATGCTTTCACAAAATGATACCAAGCAAATATTTCTTTTCTAAATGCCCATAAATGTCCAGTGTACAGTAAAATTTTTTAAAGTCCGATCAAGGTCATCTTCGAATCGTATGAAATAAGATTTTGACAAATTCAGCAGCGTCGTTTACTTAGTTTTTATGGGAGTACATAACATACTGTTATTTTGTAATTACATAAATATAATATTATAAATACATGTAAAGGGTTATAATTGTAACTGTACCATTATTATAGAAATGTCTTAAATTACACACCTGATTATCTGAATGAATATTTTGAAGAGGTCCTCCATTCGCTTCTTCACGTTGAAAATAATCATGCAAATTAATTAGCATTTCCTGAGATTGCTTTTTCAGTGTTCTTCCCTTTTTGCTCATACTGGTACCAGAAATAAACTTGATTAAAACGAACGAAAAATACAAATCGAAATATGTTATAAATCAAATTCTGACACTGACAGAAAACAATGAACGCACGGCTATGGATCAAGTAATTATTTATGAAATAATAAATGAACTTACGTGAAACTTATGATACAAAATAGCATGTCGTAACTTTGTCTAAACAATATAAATTTTTGAAAGACAAACGTTTTATATTCATCCCTTTCGCGCGCGCGTGTTGTCTAGCAACTATGAGAGAGATAAATATATACCAACTTGTAAACTCGTTCATCATACGGATGTCCTTGATCGGACTTCTTTAAAAAATTTTACTGTATTTTGATTATTTTACCGCATAGTTAGACAAGTTACAACACAGTAAGCGTAAAATGTAGGTTACACTTGCTGTGTATACAATTGTAAAGATCCCATTACACTTCAGGAGGGCAAAAAAAAACAAGTACTTCATAATTTGAGAAACTGTTTTCATTGTAGTCACACCGGTACCTTGATAATAATTATCCGAATGGCCGAAACCGGTCGGTAACTTTTTTAATAAAATTGTGATTTAATTAAAGTGTGAATTCGTCTAGAGTTTTTGTTTAAATCATTTGCCGTTATCTATCTTTCACACTTGGGCATCCCTGTTTTTCACCATACTTAGAATGTAGTTATTTTATTGTTACTTTTACGAGGAAGAGTTCAAAAATATGTGACAAATCTTTCAATTCTTGTAATTTTCAATGTCGATATAAAATATCAACCTTTTTTGTTACCTATCTTGAACTTTATACAAGAAAATGTAAGACTCTTGTAAAACAACACCGTGTCCTAAAGCTTTTTAATATGCTTGGCTTCACATTCACCACTGTCATAACTTTACAAGTATATATCACAAGGCAAATTTCTGTCAAATAAAGCTCCATGAGTTTCACATACGAAAAAATAATAAAAATATATCATCACCGTCAAAGCATTAAAACAGGATTTGGGTATGACAGCGTTGTTCGTAGACAGATTGTATTAGATGATAAATTTCAAACTTGATAGCTGTTATCCTGGGACAAATGGTTTGAAATATGTGAGACAATTTAATTCCAGGTCCTTGTGATGTCTAGAATTCCTTACTAATTCTCTATAAATCTTTGTAAAAAGACAACTCAGTTTCTCAGTTTAAGCCATTCATGTTTATCAGTCGAAATCTCTTTGAAATTCCACTAGAATTATGTAATACACATAAATGTCATAAATTTTGCTACCTGATGCACTTTAATAGTTCAAAACTATACTATGTATTTGTCGTTAAAGTAGAGGAAATTGTTTAGACATCATTTTACGACACTTTATAAAATTTTGTGTTTATTTTTAAAGGAAAGGATTTTAGAATTAAATCTGTGATAATAAACTTTAAATGATGATAATACCAAAATATTAGAGGTCGGAATTCACCGAGTTCGAAAAAATATGCTTTTCCTACGTGTTGTAAACAAGATTTTTTTTAACATCGTATAATTATAATAAATAAATTTACGAATATTTGTTAGAACAAAACATAATGGTGAACTTTTCTGTACTGAAATACTTCTCCAAACTGAGCAATATTTTAATATGAATATTAAAATGAAGCAAGTTTTTAAGGATTTAAGAATAATTATTTTTGGAGCAAATGCGGAAAATTAGTGATTTTGAAAAGAATGGAAGGAGTAATTTTAATGGCTTTACAACAAATAAATAGCAATTTTTTAAAAATTATTTCCGACATTGGTACTGTATTTGGCTATTTGTCGCACTCATTTTGATTGTAGTGAAAATAATTTACACAATAGCCCATGATAATTATCTATTAGTTTTTCAAATTAGGGGAATTTGAAAAACGGAAAAAATTATATACAGTAAAATTTTTGAAAGAAGTCCGATCAAGACCATCTACGAATTGCATCTATGAATTAAGATTTTATGCTGTCAAATTTAGTAGTGTCGTTTACATATTTTTTATGAGGTACACAAGATATTATGTACCCTCATAAAAACTAAGTAAAAGACACTACTAAATTTGACAGCACAAAATCTTAATTCATAGATAAAATTTGTAGATGGCTTTGATCGGACTTCTTTCAAAAATTTTACTGTACTATTATTTGAAGCTATTTATTAGCGCTTCCTAGATTAATTTGTGAAATTTCTTTTTATATATATATATATATATTTTGTGTTGAATGAAGTCACAACGAAATCCAATTTCGTATCAAATAGCCCTTATTTCAATACGTAATTTATCGTTTTAGAAGGTTGGTACTTGACGACTTTTACTTATATTTTTAAACTAATAAATTAGAATATACATTACCTTTCAAATAATTGAACAAATGTTAATCCAATAATATCAAATACAACATTAAAAATACACATTTCCCTAAATCAACTCGGTTTAGTATAGCAGTTTTTTTAAAAAATATTTTACTATATAAAAGACGTAAAATATAAAATGTAATATCAAGGACTCATTTTATAAGACTATTTTCTCACTTGTCACTTTAGACTCAACAGGGCTCATTTTCTAAAACCAAGTGTCCCATTTTTTATTTGTCAAGCAGTGTATATAAAATATTTAAAATTTTCCTAAACGATGACGTAAATTGTTTAATTTGTTGGATATGCTTATGTGTATGTACATTATAGGCTATCCAGCGAATCAAGCGGCTTACGTCTTCGTTTAGGGATTTTTGAAATTTTCTTTATTTTTTTAAATATATTATTATGTATTTGACACCTTTAACAGAAATAATTATATTTGGATATATTATTATTAAGTAAAATTTTGTAATTTTTTGCAAAATGATGTTTGATTATATTTTTTTAATATTGGTAATTCTGAACATGTATATTACTAAATATTATATGTCTATATTATACTTTTCAACCTGTATTGTGATTTCATTTTGTTTTTGATTTCGTTGTTCATTGACAAAGTGTCAAATGCTCTGTCATGTCAAATTCAAGAGCTTGTAGTTTTTATTGACATATTGAAAATGAAAAATAGATTGGTGGGCTCTTACTTTCACTGAATTGTAATATTGAGGTAATATTTCATTCTATTTGTCAGTAATAATTTTATAATTAAATCTATATGTACAGCGTGTGGCAAACGCTATACGCAATGTACAGAAACAGTGAGAAATTGTATGGTATGCAGTATTCTGTATTTTTTTAAGGGTCTCACATAATACTATATAGTTTGTTGCATATACTACAAGAATGAAGTAATTATAATGGTGGAAGCAGTATCGTTCAGAATATTGTAAATAAAATTGGATTTCGCTGGAAAAAAAATTATACCAGACGTGTTACCTTTTTAAGAAAGATTTGGATTTATGAAGACAACCCACAGATCTTATTTTAATCCGTTTTACATGTTCATGTAAACTTTTTAACATATGACGTCATTGTTTCTAGTGATATTGTATTTATGACGTAAACCGCTTGATTCGTTGGATGGCCCATAACTTACTACTATAGTACATAAACTATTTCTGAACCCGTATCCACAAATAGAATTTCATATCAACCCTCATTTAATTATAATCTTATTATGTCAAGGATTATAGAAGGCGATTCCATTTAAATTCACAATGTAACAGTAACAGTGTCTATTTAGTCTCCATGAAACAAGACTCAGGCAATCCTTTCTGTGTAAAGCGATATCAACTAGACCAAAAGAAGAAAATTATTCCATCCACCAGAATTTATTTACTTTAATATTAATTTTGTCACACAAGAAGAAACTTTACGAGGGTATTTCTCAGTTTCAGATGACATCACAATTTAATTACTTCTTTCTTAATTTTTCATACACAAAAGTTTGTAAGATTTAATTACAGTATTCTAGATTTGAAAGGACTTTCTGCAAATAATGTAAGCATAAATCTCCACATAGAAATTGCGCTTAAAATTAAAATCTCAAACTCTCAAATGAAAGAATGAAACACAAGTTTTTAATTTTAATTAATCAACTGTACTATAACGAAATAGGGTTGCTCATTTTTTCTTTTTTATTCATTTGCACAAATTGTTGATCAGGATGAAACGGGCTACAATCCAACAGAAAGCCAAAAATAAATTGTCCAAAAATAAAGAACGTACAGCTAGTGTAAAATTTATATATAAATTTGGGATATTTATATTTGGATCTGTAATTCTTAAATGAAGACATTTTAAATATCTTTTATGTTATTTCATGACTTATTAAATATAAAAAAACTGTTGTGTCTAGCCCAAGACCTCTCGCCATTTCCATATTAGGCTATATAAATATTGTATTGCACTTCGATATCGAACTGTCGTTTTATAACAAAATATCACAAAACCCAAATATTGTTTTTGATTATATTTAACATGTCTTCTGCACACATATATAATTCTATTTATATCTTTTTTTTATTGAATGAAGAAATTCCTAAATTTCAGAGATTGTTCCAAGTCATTAATCAGATTGGCTGTATTTCTGATGGATATATGCATTTTACCTATAATTCAAATATTTAATTATTAAAACAATAAGAAAGATTAAATATACTTCCCAGAAAAAGCTATCAGAATGTCACTAAAACTGTTGATTTTTGACACTGACATATGTCATTTACATACTATGTTATAAACATTTGAATTTGTCAAGTGGTTTCCTTAGTGTCTTAGCCTCTGCGATTAGAATATTATATATATATTATAATGTCTGTATCTCTAAATCTATACAAGATATAATAAAAAATTTAAGTGTACTAGATGGATAATTTTGATCTTCAATATTTGTCATAACAAAAATTTCCAAAAAAATATATTTAGAAGAATTTTTCTAAGAAACAACTACTTCCGGTTGTCCAATTGTTACGAAAACCTTTTCAGCTCTTCCCAGGAATGTCAGATTAAGGAAACTGCAGTTAAATATTTTTTAAGTCTTATAGTTTTTGAGGAATGGTCCCTCCAACATCCAGACACATATACACACACACATACACACACACACACACACAGACATTATTTTCTAGGAACTTTAAATCGTACTTATTCAATAAAATCCGGATATGCGAATTTTAGCATGAATCCAATACCTCTCTTAGCGAGAGGTAAAAACCATTTTATCTTTTGTCTCAACTGTTTGTGTTTGGGATTTGGAGAAGGTAGTGTTGTTTATAATATATTAATATAAACAAATGAGATTTTAAGAATAAGAATATTTATGATGAGTGACTCTGGGGTGGGAGTAGCAACCCCCGAATTTTTTTAAATATTCTCGTATGTCATCGAAATTTGCATAACAAACTGCTGTTACAGTCAGTAATGGATAAAAGTTGTAAATTTTGTGTGCATTAAAAATATATTGCACCTAAATTTCAGATTTAGGTCTACATTAGCCTTTATATTTCAAAATTATATCACAATTAGGTCACCGAAAACATGCCTGCCGTATTCAGTAAGTAAATATGCATGTCCTTTAATGTGAAATTCCAATAGGTTATAAATAGGTCAACGAATATAGTTCAGCTTTTACAAGTCGTACATAAATACAAATATGAGGGTGCGTTGAAAAGTTCGCGACCTAACCCAGAGATGGCAGCAATTCTTTTCTGTGAGGTTATGTGAACTGTCATTAGTGTATCTGTTAAATTTTAAGTTAATCCACTATTATTTTTTTTTTTTTGAATTTACATCACATGCATTTGCTTTGATTTAGGCAGATAGTGATGAAGCCTTGTTTTATCGGTAGTAACAAATCTTTTCGTAACCATTTCAGGGTTAGCTTCATAATGGAACAGCAAATCGAACGACGTCTGAAAACGAACAGATTTCTGATCAACCGCCAGAACTCGAGAGGAACCACCTCGCAGAAAATTTTGTCATTTCTAATTCACAAACGACTAAAAAGTACAAAAAATGTGCCTAATTAATATTTTATTTATATGTAATACATTCTGTTATTTATAATATTTTTCTATACGAAGAGGTTTTTGGATGAATGCTTCATGTATTTCAACATAGTCAAAATTTACAAATTTCCCAACTGCGACGTTTCAGTTCTGTTTAGAACCATTTATTTATAATACGTCAAAATTGACAGCAGGAATAAGTCACGCTATAAGGACGGACTTGGAACTAAAGTTTATTTTTTGCAATGTTTCCGGACCATGTATTAATAAAACGTAGGCTACGATTTAATTCCCATTCTAACAACGAGTAAAGAAAATCAATTAAAATTAGTTAGGTTTTGATAATTTGAGGTAAATATATATATATATATATATATATATATATATATATATATATATACAGGCTGTCTCTTAAATAGGGGGACATGGCTTAACCACAGATTCTTGAGGCTAAAATAAGACGATTTAACCAAACTTGCTTCTACCGAAAAGTGTACCATTTAGACAGAATTCTGCTTCAAACTTCTTCGAAAAAAAATTAATTTTGCTTATAATAACAGAACGCTTTATACGATTTGGATGAAATTTGGTATGACAGTTCATATGGTTATAAGTCATCTTTTAAGGTTATTATTATTGTTATTATTAGTTAGATTTTGATAATTTTTGGTAAATATATATACAGGCTGTCTCTTAAATAGGGGGATATGGCTTAACCACAGATTCCTGAGGCTAAAATAAGACGATTTAACTAAACTTGCTTCTACCGGAAAGTTTAGCCAGAATTCTGCTTCAAAGTTCTTCAAAAAAAAAATAATTTTGCTTGTAATAACAGAACTCTTTATACGATTTGGATGAAATTTGGTATGACAATTCAAATGGTTATAAGTCATCTATTAAGGTGATACTTGTTATTATTAGTGAACCACTAGTGTATAAAATTTAGGTGTCCCAACATTGTTTAGACCGTAACTTTTTAATGGCCACGCCGATAAGATTAATTTTTTTTTTCAGAAAGATACTTTCAATAGTAAACTTTTCTCTCTGTGTTTAATTTGTGATATCTGTTACGGTTCAGACAGAAAAAAATAAAACCTGAGTGACTGCATCGTGAATTTTTTAAAAATAAATTTAATCTAGCAGTCTATCTAAATGTCAAACACCTAATTTCTAATGACAGTAGCAATTGTTAATGGGTTAATGGCAGAAACTAGTAACATCCGTTTGTTCGGCCTAATAGTATTTTACTACCATTATTATATATCATTCGGTTTACAACGTTCTTCGACGTCTTCCGATTCCTAATCTCCATTCATCTCGATCTCTCCATGCTTCGTCCTCTAGTCCTCTTTTTCTTATTTCTTCATTGATTCCTTCGGTCCAACTTCTTCTCGGTCTTCCTCTTTTCCGTCTCCTTTGTGGTTTCCATTCTAGGACCTGCTTAGGAATTCTTTCTTTTGGCATTCTTTGTACATGTCCATACCATATTAACTGTTTTTCTTTTATGTATTCTGTTATTTCGTGTTCTTATTTTTTCTTTTCGTGATTTTCCCGCTGATCTTCTCATGTAGTCCATTTCTGTAGCATTTAGCATCTTTTCTGTATTTTCCTTAAGTGGCCATACTTCGCTACCATATGGCATAATACTTTTAACAACCGTATTGTATATTCTTATCTTATTTTCTTTGGTTATTTGTCTGTCCCATAGTATTCCATTGAGTAGTGTAATAGCTTTTCTTGCTTGTGTATTCCATTATTATAAATAACACGAATAAATATGTTAACTTACTCCTAAATAAGTTAAGAAGATTGCCAATTCGTCCAGTGCTGCCCTCTCTCTGTTAGGCCACTAACTTTTCAATCAACTCTCGTACAACTCGTACACAAAGTACAAATACTACTGAAATAGATTTTTATTGTGATAGGTACATCATTGTATGAGTAAAGTTGATTAGCACCTGACAATAACATCTCCAACAATCAAATCTCTTCTCTCATCGATTCGTGCTAGAGTTCACGTCGCTCTGCAGCCGCTGCTGCTGTGAAAAATCAAACGAACCATATTGTCCTGAGGAACTCATTCGCCCCACATAGATATGAATCGTGATCCGCAAAATAATTCCGCGAAGAAATATCTTGGGAGTAGGAAAATCGCGGAGCGTTAAATAATAGTGGATGATATCCACGAAGTTCGGAGTTTGGGTAGAACGCGAACGGGTAGTTTATGACAGTTCTTAAATGAAATTGTCTTTTTGTGTCCGTAATGAGTTGAGATAACTAAGTTATAGTTTATGGCTCTGAAAGTCTGCTATGACTGGCTAAATAATTATTTTCGGATATTTATTTCATCTACCAACTCCTTCTTTGTTTCTGGGAACTTTAATGACAGATAAATTGTAATATTCTGACAGTTGTGACATTGAAGAAATAATTTACTACGAAAACAGAAATAGGGTGAGGGGAGGTTTTGATGAATAAATTCTAAAAAGCTTTTAATATTTATTAACATTCAGATTCATCAATGTGGCTATATAAGTATTGTACTGCACTTCGCTTTCGAACCGTCGTTTTATAATAAAATATTACAGAACTTTACCCAAATATTGCTTTTTATTGTGTTTAACATGTCTTCTACACACAAATAATTCTAATTATATCTATTTTTCATTGTATGAGGAAGTTTCTAAATGCCAGAGATTCTGCCAATTCATTAACCAGATTGGCGGTATTTCTGATGGATATATGTATTTTACCACAATTTTACCTATAATTTCAAATATTTAATTAATAAAACAATAAGAAATATTAAATATACTTCCCAGAAAAAGCTATCAGAATGTCACTAAAACGGTTGATTTTTGACACTGACATGTGTCATTTACAAACTATATTATAAACATTGGAATATTGTTAACTGGTTTTCTTAGTGCCTTAGCTTCTGCGATTAGATTACTCTATAAATTTATAGTGTCTTTATCTCTAAATCTATACAAGATATAATAAAAATTTTAAGTGTATTAGATGGAGAATTTTATGTTCTTCAATATTTAATAAAAAAAAACTCCCAAAAAATTATATTTAGAAGAATTTTTCTAGGAAACTACTACTTCCGGTTGTTCAATTGTTACCAAAACCTTTTCAGCTCTTTCCAGGAATGTCAGATTGAGAAAATTGCAGTTAAATATTTTTTAAGTCTTATAGTTTTTGAAGAATCGTGTCTACAACATCCAAACATACACACATACACACATCCACACACACATACATCATTTTAAAAATGTTAGAATCGGATTCTAGTGACCTTAAATCGTGCTTATCCAATAAAATCTGGATATGCGAATTTTAGCATGAATCCAATACAGTGAAAGTTCCCTTTGCGGACACCTCCCATAAGCGGACATCTCTCATGACAGGACAGTTTTTCTGGAACCATTTTTTTGGGTATCAATTCCTATATAAAACACGGTCTCATAAGCGCACTCTCTAGGACAACACAGTTTTTCCCGACAGGCCCGAAACGCTCTCATGAGCGGACGCGAAACTCCGAAACCGACAAACAGCCTCCTCAGTATTTCCTCTGAAGGTAACATTAACACAGGGGGTTCCCCTATTTTACAGAAATGCAATGTTGTACGTGTCTCCGAGATTCATAGTTTGAAACTTGTGTGATAATGGCATCCAGGAAAACATTTTTTACATTAAGGCAGAAAATGGAGGTGAAAGGTATGTCTATTATAGCATTTTTATTGACCTTGAAGGTCGTTGGAAAAAGTTTTCAAAAGAAAATTTTATTGCGTTTGAACATCTAAAAAATATTGAGTCGCATTATTAACATTATTTTTTACAAGAAAAATGTAGAAAGTTGAAGCAGTTAAAAATATCAGATTTTTTTTAAAAATAATCTTTTTCGATATTTTCAAATAAGTTGTTTTGTTTTGTGTTCAATCTTAAGTTTCATGTACTTACATATTATCATTATTATTATTTTTAGATATATTTTAACTATTTTAAGTATGTACATATACATACTCTACAAGTGCATATTTTTCAATAAAAAAGTTCATAGTAAATTTGTACTTTATTTATTAATTTTTTCATATCTTTAAATAGAGCTTTCTTGTAAGCGGACACCTCCCATAAGGGGACAAAAAAGTTGGAACCATCGGTGTCCGCTTATGAGAGCTTTCACTGTACCTCTCAGCGAGAGGTAAAAAACTTTTTGAATGTATGTGTCTAAACCCTGCCCTATATCTTTTTAGCAATATAAATGGCTACACTGATGAAATATGGTTACAGAGTTTAAGCTCTCGATCATATTTATCGTGAACCCTTGTAACAGCATCTGACATCGCTAGAAGCCAGCAAAACGATAAAACAAAGAAGCGAAACGATCCTCAATTTTATTGGAATACTTCCACTAGCTTCAAAAAATTTTAATGGCCACATTGATATCTGCAGCTCGGCGATAAATGATGACCTAAATATGTCACTGAAATGCGCTTGTTTGTTAACCTCACATTTTATCTCCGTTTCTCTGATTCGTGCTGTAGCCACATATCAATAATTTGAAAGTTCAGCTTTCGACTAAACTTCGTAATTTTGTGACCTAGTATACAAACTGTGCCTCGTATCTCTAGAATTATACGGGGAAAATAAGAGTGGGGATAAGAATTACGTGGTAAATTTAGACAGAAGTTCCCCCAATATAATACACCATTTTATTGGTATATTGTTTATAATAATATAGCAGATCACTAAATATAAAAAATCTGATGTGGCCAACACAAAACCTCCTGCTTTTAAATTTTTATTAATTTAAATACATACCTACCTATGTATTTACTAACGCTGCAAACTGTTCCATTGCAGAAAACTATTGCTTTATTTACTATTTTCTTTTTAAAATGTCACTATTATTAATTTGAAGTGATAAGTTTTCTGACAGTGACATTTACTGTCAGTTACATTCATTTGAAAAATGAACTGTGTAACAAAGGAATAGTTTTTATCTTAGGCTTCGCGACTAATAAAAAAAAATATTTTTAAATTTATCTGTAAAATATATAGAAAAAGTATTAATGTATTCTTGTACAAAATTCAATAATATTTAATTTTCATAAGACAAAATTCGAAAAAATGGCATTTAATGGTACTTTTTGAAGAAAAACCATAATGAGCTTCAAGTAAAGTACCATTTCCGTTTATCCGATTTACACCAAAATCTAAAGGCTTCTATTCCTATTAGAATAGGGTAAAAATACAAGGTTTCAGAATTTTCTGAATGATAGTATTTGAGTTAGAGTGCAAACAAAATTCGTACACATACACACATACAGACACATCATCGTGAAAATGTTAAAAATGGATTCTAGGGACCTTAAAACATGGTCATTTACTAAAATCTCGATATTAGATTTTTAGCACGATCCCTATACCTCCCTTACCAAGGGTAGCGGGAGGTAAAAATTTAAGTTTTTATTTTTGCAATAACTTCTAAGCATAACATAACACTTAATTTTGCTTTGTACTTTTTACCTCTCGCTAAGAGAGGCATTGGATCCATGCTAAAATTCGCACATCCAGATTTCAGTGAATAAGTACGATTTAAGGTCTCTAGAATCCGATTATAACATTTCTAAAATGATGTCTGTGTGTGTGTGTGTGTGTGGATGTGTTTATGTGTGTATGTCTGGATGTTGTAGACACGATTCCTCAAAAACCATAAGACTTAAGAATTATTTAACTATGGATTCCTCAATCTGACATTCCTGGGAAGAGCTGTAAAGGTTTTGGTAACAATTGAACAACCGGAAGTAGTAGTTTCTGAGAAAAAAATTTCTAAATATAATTTTTTGGAAATTTTTGTTATTAAATATTGAAGAACATAAAATTCTCCATCTAATACACTTAAAATTTTTATTATATCTTGTATAGATTTAGAGATAAAGACAGTATAATATATAGAGTAATTTAATCGCAGAGGCTATGAGGCTAAGGCACTAAGGAAACCAGTTGACAAATTCAAATGTTTATAACATAGTTTTTAAATGACAAATGTTAGTGCCAAAAATCAACAGTTTTAGTGACATTTTGATAGCTTTTTCTGGGAAGTATATTTAATCTTTCTTATTATTTTATTAATTAAATATTTGAAATTATAGGTAAAATTGTGGTAAAATGCATATATCCATCAGAAATACCGCCAATCTGGTTAATGAATTGGAACAATCTCTGACATTTAGAAACTTCCTCATACCACGAAAAATAGATATAATTAGAATTATAATGTGCAGAAGACATGTTAAATACAATAAAAAACAGTATTTGTGTGTATGTGTGTATGTATGTGTGTATGTGTGGATGTTGGAGGGACGATTCCTCAAAAACTATAAGATATAAGACCTGTTTAACTATGAAATCCTCAATCTGACATTCCTGGGAAGAGCTGAAAAGGTTTTAGTAACAATTTAACAACCGGAAGTAGTAGTTTTTTTAAAAAAACTTCTAAATATTATTTTTTGAAAATTTTTGATATTACGCATTTTGAAGAACAAAATTCTACATTTGATACATTTAATATTTTTTATTATATCTTCTATAATTTTAGAGATAAAGACGATATAATATGTAGAATATCGGGATATAATAAGTCGAGTAGGCGAAACTACACTAAGGAAACCAGTTGACAAATTCAAATGTTTATAACATAATTTGTAAATGACAGATATCAGTGTCAAAAATCAAAAGTTTTAGTTAGATTCTGAAAGTTTTTCTGGGAAGTACATTTAATCTTCCTTATGGTTTTATTAATTAAATATTTAAAATTATAGGTAACCTGCATATATACATTACAAATTCTGCCAATCTTGTTAATGAATTGGAAAAATCTCTGACACAGGAACTTCCTCATACAATGAAAAATAGATGTAATTATGTATGTGTGCAGAAGACATGTTAAATACAATAAAATACAATATTTGGGTAAAGTTCTGTAATTTTTTTTGTTACAAAACGACGGTTCGATAGCAAAGTGCAATACATTACTTATATAACATAAAATGGAAATGGCGAGAGGTCTTGTGCTGGCCACAACAGATTTTTTATTTCTAATTACAAATTACGTACACTTTAAAATACAGGCAAATAGATTTAAACATTTTGTCTCCCTTGCAAACTACGCCCTATAATTTGAATATCATAAAATATTCGGATGTACCTACTTGTGCGTTATTTCCCTAAAGAGAACCTCTTCTCATTCCAAGCCGAATGCACAAAACGTAAGCGTTAACGTTTACGTACAAAATCGGGTCACGAATTCAAATACACACACTTACTGCGAATGCCAGCGGTAGAAATTTACTTTAAGCAGTTCGTTATTCAGCGAGGAACTCAGAATAAAGCATGCGGAAAGAATGAAGAGAAAGATACAGCGAGAATTTAAAAGAGAAGCTAGAAAAGAAAGAGTTTAATTGCGATAGACAAATAAATCTATCTTTCTCTGTCTTCCCGGAATAGTTATGCACTTACTGAGTAATGGAGTAATGACAGAAACGCGTGATAAATGGAGATGTGTAGCCAGATAGTGCACTTGCCTAATGAAAAGGGATTATACTGGATGCTAAGCCAACTTAAATTTATATTACATTTTCTGTGAAACTGGTGGAACAGTGTTAAAGGTATACACAGATTCAGGAATGAATAATTGGAATTTGATTCCAATTTGTATTCCTAATTCTTCATACAAACTCTCTAATCCATTTCACGTAGTCTCTAAATTAAACTTTACTTCTCTACAAAGTGTCCCACGGCGAGTTAAAGCGATCTTTTTTTAAAACTACTTAACATAATTTTACGAAATTTAGTAGGTATCTAGATATTTTCCGTCATGCCCATTCGAACTGAAATATTATATGTTATCAAAACACCAATCACATTCTACGAACTTTCTGACTTTTGCGACAAGACCAACGTAGACCCATTTTTGAATTATTGCCCCAAAAGTCAATATACCCCACATTTAGATAAAAACTTCAAAATTTTAAAAAATCTAATTTTTATGTATCTAGATACTTCTCAATGCGCTGATTCCAAATTTTGAAACCGCAAGTTGATATCTCATTTCGTTCTCGAGATATTTAGATTTAAAGTTTTGCTCAAAACTGCCCATTTTTGGGTATTAACCCAAAAATGGGTCGAGATATGAATTTGGCGACATCACCATTCGATTCTACGGACAAAAATACATAAGTATAGCAATTTTCATAATTTTTGTCCAACCGGTTCATTTTTTATGAATAAAAGCTTGAAAACCCCTGAAAATGATCAAAATCTGAAAAAATCGTAAGGGGTACCCCTTACGATTTTTGCGATTTTTAGCCATTTTCAGTTATTTTGCTTTAGAGATTGTATGCGGCTTTCAAAAATTCTGAAAATTGGTGTACTTATGTAACTTTGCCCGTAGAATCGAATGGTGTTGTCGCCAAATTCACATCTCGACCCATTTTTGGGTTATTACCCAAAAATGGGCAGTTTTGGGCCTAACTTTGAATCTAAATATCTCGAGAACAAAAAGAGATATTGACCTGCGGTTTCAAAATTTGGAATCAGCGCATTGAGAAGTATCTAGATACATAAAAATTAGATTTTTGAAAATTTTGATGTTTTTATCTAAATGTGGGGTATATTGACGTTTGGAGCAATAATTCAAAAATGGGTAGAGATATAAACTTGGTAGTAATATTATTTGACTTTAAAGAGAATGTTACGTAAGTTTACGCATTTTTAGAGTATTTATATATGAGTACTAATAATGTATAGTCTGTGATATTTGTAAAAAATTGTATTAGTTCGTGTTACAATACATCAAATTAACAGAAGGTCTTGTGCTGGCCACAACAAATGACATCTATACATTAATACTCAAATTCCAACGGCGTTAAAAAACTTGAGCGTATCCATCCGTAGGAGGCTAAAAAATACATTCTACATTTGTATTTTTAAATGTGAAGACTCAGAAATCGTCTGATGATGCATAACACATTGTTGGGCGAAACGTTAGGTGTTATACCTAAAAGACCATGGCCAAGAAACCCGAAAAAGTTCCAACCTATGATAAATGCCGGCCATGAAAGCCTTAGTAATTATTTATACGCATTCTGTTTAAATAATAGCAGATTATTTAAAAAAAAGATATTTTAAATTATGTGTATTTAATATAATACGTGTACAGCTAATAAAATTTTATTTTTAATATCAAATTGGACTTAACAAAGAGGCAAATAAAACAACGAATGTTTCCCTCAGCGTGTAGATTAAATAAAATAATTGGTAATGTAGTTTGATTTATTATCCCCTGGTAAAACTAAATTGAAAACAGATATTAATGGAAAATACAGAAAAATTAACTGTCCACATCAAATAGTAACAGTTGTCATCCAGATAATTAAATACAACCCAATGAATATTGAAAACTAAAATTGAAAAATGTATGTTATCAGCAGTAAATAAACTGGAAACATTGTTATGAATATTTTACAGTTTCATATATTATGCTTTCGATGGCTCCGAAATTAAAGGCATTTGTGTATTAGTACATATGTTGATATTTATACATCATATGTTTCATTATTACTATAAATAAAAGTTCAAACAGCTGTTATATAATATCAAACTGATCTATATCACTCTCGTATATTTTATTTATGAATAATAGTGTTCAGATTTGTTGAAACAGAAAATATTCCATTTTAAAGAATTGGAGAACATTACCAGCCACGGAAATATATACTAATCGGCTGTTTATTATTATTGTATTTTTGATGATGCTTGGAAACGATGAGTACCAAATGAGTTTCTAATGAGGCTTGATTTTTCCATTTCATTAATCATCTCATTTCCATGTAGTAATCATCAACATCGTTATAATCAAAACAGTTGGGAAGCTGCCTATAAATTACAAATATATGTACATACATGCTTTAAATTTTAACAGGAATGTGATGAATTATGTTACTGTTTTTAAATCCTAAGGTCGTTGGTATTACCTAGTATTAACAATAGGTTAATACTTATAATTAGCTAACAGTTAACTAGCATTGTTTTTTTTTCATCTTTTATGAATTATTTTGGAAAAATATACTTCAAATAAAAGATGCGTACAATTCATTTTTCTATAAGTGTTATTTAAAGTATTTTTCTCTAAAATAATCCATAAACCATTGATAGAGAAAAACCAAAGCTAAACACTTAATCAGTTGTTCATACTAACCGTCTATATACTCAACTATTAACTGAAAACTAGTTACAAACTTAAGCCCAAGAAAACTAAATGGAGCAATATCGCTCTAGTCGCATTCCATTCTTTAAACAAAAAGACCGGTAGTATTTACTTAAAATTTTAGTCACACTGACTAACTAACTACCATGACTACCATTTAGAAATACATTGGGGTGATTAAAAAACAACTGAATTTGTTACTTTAGTCAACGCTTAATCACCCCTTGTTTAGTAATAATTTCAAATGAACTGTATAAGTTTAAGCGGGAGTATTAGTAGACAGTGGAATATGAATATGATTTAGAACGTCAACATTTGACAAATTTACTCGAAGGACCAGTCTCTCTAGTGATACGAGCGAGACTGGTATACAAACAATTACAACTTACACGCACTCGAATGTAAATAACTATTACGTAATAGGATTTCATCTTTTCCATAGCTTTGTTCGATGACATGTACTAGGCCGCCCTAGTGTTAACTTTCTTACACTAACATGTTTTATGAGAAACGGGCAGCTTCTGGCAGGCTGTTCGATGACAAAAATTTTAAGAACTAGTGCTCACGTTTCTGACCTGACTCGCGAGGTGGTGTAGAAAGTGCAGAGTAGGAGTGGGGGTAACTAAATGTTGTTCGGTAGACATTTTAATTCTATCCTATCTACACGTCTGTTTATTAACCTAAAATTTTACGCATTGAGAAAATAAAATAATGGATTCAGATATAGTATATTCTCTTTGTTTTGTTATATAAAGAATTAATTAATATACCTGTCCCTGAATCTGATGAAGAATCAAGTGATGATTGATCTTCGTCAGAATCGTTTATTAGTTCAAACATTATGCTCTTTAAAAAGGCATTTCTACAGTCACTTCTTTGCAGCTTTATGTTATGACTGTGTTTATAAACAACCTAACCTTTTACACCTTTGGCTACGCTTGGCTTAATTACTCACAACTGAGAAAACTTGCTCAAATATACACTAGTGTGTTTTATGAAACCACAAGAATTAGACTGAACTAGTGTACACTACACTGCACTGCACTATTCTGCTCTGAACTTCAAGCACTTCTCATCGAACAGAGCTCATATTCGTATTTGAGGAGTAAATTTAATTGAAATTCTAAATCTATAACAGTTACTTTAATCTTTGTGTAGGTGACGTGCCACAGCTCCCACTTATTCAAATAAAACAGAAGTTTAAATTACTAATTGAATTGTGAGCACAGACAAAAGCTCGATATCTTATTTCCTTTAATTCCAAAACATTTCATTAGGATTACATCTCCGTCCGCTTGATACAAAATGAACATCTGTTTATTATTCATAAGGTGCGAAAAATCCTTCATTCCGAGTCAAGTTTCAATTCCGTCCTGATCTGAAGCGAAAGATTCCTCTCATTCGTAATGGGTAGTTCAATGGCGAGGAGATTTGCTCTCGTGTTCTTAATTGATTTGGAAATTATCGTAATCTGAGAAGCGACAAACAACGACTTTGTTATTTGAAGAGGGGCGGGGGGCAAGGGTGGCGGCTATTCAGCGCCAACAGTTTTAATGAGAAAAGTCACTTTACAAAAGAGGGCAAATGCTCAATTGACGCACAAATGGAAAGTATGACCTATTTAAAGACAGCTTTGACATATTTACCATGTTGTTTAATCTCCGAATGAGATCGATGGCCTAGAATAAAAGATGATTTTGAAATTACTGAGTAAATTCATGCAACTTATTTATTGAAATTTAATTAAATTCAACGATTTTATTTGAAATGAGAACGAAATAATGCAGAATTCGAGGTTTACGTAGTAGCAGTTGTTCATAGAATGCGATAAGACATAGAGATCCATAGACGTTTACGGCTTTTTAAAATTATCTGTAGATTAAATAATGAATGAGCCTGTTTCACATTTTTCAAAAACTATTTTAAATGAAAGTTTATGGAATGATTTTCTTAGTAATAATTTTTATTTTAATAATTTGCTGTTATTTGTGGAAATAATTAAATAAAAAGATTGGCGTCCTGAAAAACTACCCCCCACTCCTGTGACGTAGAAGCACATACATTACATCATTAATAGCCAATAGGAAAATAGTTTTTCCATCACCTAGGTTTATTCATATTATTTACATAAATAAACGTAGGCTTACAGTTTGTCACATGTTAATAAAAAATCTTTTAATTTGTCATTTGACGCTGACATCGCTCATTGTAAATGAATAATAATTACACTCAAGCTAAGTCGGACAATTTACCGAAGGTCAGTAACTGGATGGTGGCTAAATTTATATCAGAGAATGATTGTTGTATTGCTACCAAAATAAGGGGTGTTAAAGATCTGAGATAAAATAAAATATAAGAACTGAATTTACTATATAAATTGATAATATATTTTACTTTAAGATTCTGGCTATGATTCTTACATTGAATCTGCTATAGAATATGCAGATCCATGTCGAGAAAAAATATCTGTATAGTAGATGTAAAGTTTGCCCTGAACATAAAGTGAAGCAACAAAAATATACTGTTATCTTGATGGTGGATGAAAGTTGAAATGATCTTCACAAACATGAAAACACGATTTTTCTGACATTATCAGCTCTTCAACCTATTGCTTCTAGCCACAATTTTCTTTCCATCGCATCTTTTGACAAATTTATAAACTCTATAGTAGGTTTGTTCCTAACAGTATTTTTGTAAGAAGGCACAATACAATATCGTAAATTACTCATTTTATTTTGAACTTTTTATTACCTACATATTATACAACTTGAACCAATCTTAAAAATTTGACATTTGTTTGACACATTTGACAATACACTTGACACCAAACACAATTTTTTTTACATTATAAACGGACCAATTAGAACCGCTGAAGATGTATGTGTTCTGACGTCACATTCTGTTTCAGATCACGTGACTTATTCAAAATTTTATCCAAATTTCAAAAATTAATTGTAAAATATCTAAAGGATATTTCGTGATATTTTTAAATTTGAGGCTCTTTAAAGAACAATATCTTTTAAAATTTAATACTTAGAAGTCATATAAAAATTCTTGCAACAGCCCTATTCTGATCATAACAAAAGTAAATGAAAATAAAGTAAAAATAGACATTTTTGGTTTATTATATCAAACAAATGTAATTAACATTTATTTGCAGAAATTGGTCGCCCTGCTGTGACGTCATCATAACTACTATAACTACTAGATAATATAAAGTTGACTTGTCCGCCATATTGAATCCCAATGAACGCAGTAAATTATGAAATAAAAGTGGATTTTATAAGATTATGCAAATATTTTTCATAATATCTATCATATTATATTTATTTAAAATAATTACAAATCAATACAAACATTACGGGTGGTATTCGCGACGCTGTGCTATAGTTCGATTATATAATTCGAGGTTAATTTTGAGTTGTGTTTAATTGTGACAGTTGTCAAATTTAATTAGATTTTCTGGAGCTCGTCTAACGATTATAAAATAGTTCAAACCTAAATTGCTTTTTTGAGTAGTGCTTCAATCTCTTTTGCAATTTACCAACCATTTTTTCTTCACGAATATATAAAAATTTCCTTGAGACTCATTTTTGTCTACAGATTCTATTAACAAAAAATCTGATGTGGCCAGCACATGACATCCCGCCGATTCCTTGTTTAAAATAGCAATCAGCTTTAAGTAGTTTCACTTCCGATTGATCGTTTGTAAACAAAATCTACTTTTAAATAGAAAAGTTTGTAATACGAAATTTTGGATTATATTTTATTATTTTTCCTGAAAAATCTATTAGAGCTTCAAGTACTACATCCGGTTTATCATATATAGTCAAAATCTAATATGTTGTTTCAAATTATATAAGAGTATTAAATACCAACTTTGCGAAGTTTTGGATCATTAATATATTTTAAGGAAAAGTCGTCACACATACATTATTGTCAAAATCATCACTTCCTTATGCTCTAAAACGCAATCTGTGTAAATTCTTATAGAGAGCTGTTTGATATATAATGTTACAAACATCAAACTTAAATCGAATTATCCTGTATATCTAATATTTATGTATGATGAATTAGAATCATATTTAAACTACTAAATTCTTCTTAACACGGTTTCATTATTAATTTTAATGAAAATTGCTTCGTGACAGTGACATTTGTTTAAATATGTCAAATTTGTATTGTTTTTGTTTGACGCAGAGGCAAAGTGATGTACAAAAATAAATTATTTTATAATATAATATAAAGTTATTTCAAGTTATTTACAAAATGCTATTATCATAGAATTGAAGATTGTGCCATTATTTTCAATTTGTATTGGTAAAAGTTGCTAAAAAATTATATTCAATGAATTTTTTACAAGAAAAACTGTTAAAAGCTTGTATAAATAATACTTCCGGTTATCCGATATGCACTAAAACCTAATGAGCTCTTCCCACATTAGTATAGAATGGATATACAAAATTTCAAATTTTTCTGATTGATAGTATTTGAGTAATCGTGTCCACAAGATCCACACACACAGACACACACACATACATACATACCTACAGACATCATAGTAAAAATGTTAATATCGGATTCTGGGGACATCAAAATGTGCTTTCACTAAAATCTCTATATCCGATTTTTAGCACGATCCCTATACCTCCCTTACCTAGGATAGCGGGAGGTAAAAAACAGTTTATCCTTCTCAATATTAACGATATATCGATATTATAATATGTACCTTAGTCGAAAAATGATAAAATAAAATTTTGAAAAGTAATTTAATAGATTAATAATCAAAATCAATACTAACCAGCTGTTTATTAAATTTTTGTAATTTAATCATAATTATTCAACTCTGTACAACAATATGTTACTAGTAAACAAGTGCTCAAACTGTATACAATACACATTAATTAGTTCGAGTTCTAGATATTGTTAAAACAACCAACACAACGTTATTAATGGTGCGAACTTAGTTTGCTCTTCATTGATTAATTTTATTATAAACTGATATTAATTATTATAGAACTGTTAAATATTTACTAAATTTTAAAATTAATTTAATTTTCGGAATTATTCATTAATCCTATTGAAAACACCATAATAAATAAATACATACGTAGTCAAGTCATAAGTTCTGTCCCAAACTTTTATTGTGTTTTTATACGATCTAAGTAATCGTTGAAAACAAAAATGAAGATATATCATTTAATGTTGTCAGTGTTGAATACAAAAGTGTCAACAGTTCTTTGATAAGTTGTTAAATAATAATGGAGTGGAGTAAAGAAGAAGATCGTGTTGCCGTAATTGCTTTGCACAGGTGTGGGCATTCAGCAACAACGATTTTTAAATTATTGAAAAATTTAGAAATCACACGGAAATTTGTTTATCGTACCATTAAGCGATACACTGAAGTCTCTTCTGTTGCTGACAAACCACGCTCTGGTCGACCTCGCACTATTCGAACACCAGCAGTCATAAAAGCTGTTGAAGCTCATATTCGCCGAAATCCTAGGCGAAAACAGAAATTGATAGCTTTGCAGATGCATTTGTCAAGGGAATCTTTGAAGCGAGTTATTAATGAGGACCTCAAACTTCATGCTTACCGTAGAAAAAAGGGCCATCTTCTTACATCACGTTTAAAAAAAATTAGGCTAGAGAGAGCAAAGCTGCTTCTTCATCAGTACGCAGATAACAAGCTTCGAAAAATTCTTTTTACAGATGAGAAAATTTTTACAATCGAAGAACATTTAAATAAGCAAAATGATAGAGTGTATGCTCATAGCAGTTCTGAAGCTGCTGAAAAGGTTCCTGTTGTTCAACGAGGTCATCACCCGGCATCTGTGATGATTTGGTTGGGTATTTCATATCTGGGAGCCACACAAGTTCATTTTTGTCAAACAGGCGTCAAAACTGGAGCTAAAGTGTATCAGGAAGACATTTTAGAGGCAATTGTAAAGTCTCTGAGTACCACTATGTTTAAAAATGAGCACTGGGTTTTTCAACAGGACTCAGCGCCAGCTCACAAAGTAGTCTTCGCGAGAATGGTTTTATCGCCAAAATATCGACTTTATTAGACATGACGATTGGCCCTCATCAAGTCCAGACCTAAATCCCTTGGACTATAAAATCTGGTCTTATTTAGAGGAAAAAGTCTGTTCTTCAAGCCACAGAAATTTGGAGCAGTTAAAGGCGTCTTTGGTAAAAGCAGTGGTTCATATTGATAGGAATATGGTACGTACTGCCATAGATGACAGAACTTATGACCTGACTACGTAAATACGTAAGTATTCTTCAGAAAATAACCAAGTTATCAAACAAATTCCTTCTTTTCTACCTAATGTCTGTAATCAACCACAGAGCATTCGCTATTTGAAGCCGAGAATAAGACGAGTCCACTCGGCTACTTGTGCTATTCATTGCTAACAGTTTTAATGAGAAAAGTCATCTCCTTGTGAAGGAGGGCAAACGCTTCTCGTTTCCAGAGCACAAATAAAAATATGGCCCAGCTAAGAGAGAAATGTTGTCATTAGAATATACGGGCGCGTTTTGTCTCTGGGTAAGAGACATTGCGCTCGCTGAAATTTATTCAGACAATAATGTCTCGTTTTCCAGCTGCATAAGTAATGCCCAGGATCTGCGGAATGTCGCAGGACGCAGAGCGTTGCAACAAGGCCTGGATCAACGATAAATATTTTAATTCCTTAATAAATTTCAACAATATTAAAGGACCAAAGTTGAATGTTGAATTATAACTTATTTTTTTCATTTATCATTCACTTAGATGTGACATATGTAATAACTCTTGTGCTAAACAAAGTCATACCAGGAAACAAGGAAATATTGTAAATTGCTTCTGAAGTTGTGATATATAAATATTTTCTTAACATTAAATTGTTGTATATTTTGCATAAAAGTAGTTTTAAATTTCTCATGAATAATTATTAAGTTGCTCAATATACAGGGAATTTATTTTAACATGCAACATATGGCGAATCACTTCCATGGTTACTTACTATTGTTAAAAAATGACAGCAATGTAATATTTGTCCATTTTAAAATGCAACATACAAAATTTGTAGTTTTGTATTATCAAAACTAATTTCCTATAAATTAGCCTACATACGATTAACAAATAATCAAAACATGAATGTTGTACATCTTAAAAAAACTTTAGCTTATAAAATTCATTACTTTCATGTAATAAATGTTAAAAAATACCCCCTTTTACACTGAGGCAATATTCTAGTCGGTCGTAATAAGAATTGACTCCATTTGTGATGTGTTTTGGAGGTATCTCCTGTGCTGCAATACTATTTATTTATAATGTTGCATTTTAAAATAGATAAATTTTACATTGCTGTCATTTTTTGACAATAGTGAGTAACCACGGAAGTGATGAACTATAATGTTGCATTTTAAAATAAATTCTCTGTAATTTTCCAGAAACAAATAATAATGTTTTACAATAAATATTATGCTTTAATATTTAAAATGCTTAATCTACAAACACTATTAAAAGTAAGCTTTTTTACCTCTCGCTAAGAGAGGTATTGGATTCATGCTAAAATTCGCATATCCAGATTTCAGTGATTTAAGGTCCCTAGAATCCGATTATTACATTTTTAAAATGATGTATGTGTGTATGTGTGTATGTGTGAATTGGTTAACTATGGATTCCACAATCTGACATTCCTGGGAAGAGCTGAAAAGGTTTTGGTAACAATTGAACACCCGGAAGTAGTAGTTCTGAGAAAAATTCTTCTAAATATAATTTTTTGGAAATTTTTGTTATTAAGTATTGAAGAACATAAAATTTCTCCATCTAATACACTTAAAAATTTTATTATATCTTGTATAGATTTAGAGATAAAGACACTATAACATATAAAGTAATTTAATCGCAAAGGCTAAGGCACTAAGGAAACCAGTTGACAAATTCGAATGTCTATAACATAGTTTTTAAATGACACATGTTAGTGTCAAAAATCAACAGTTTTAGTGACATTCTGATAGCTTTTTCTGGGAAGTATATTTAATCTTTCTTATTGTTTTATTAATTAAATATTTGAAATTATAGGTAAAATGCTTATATCCATCAGAAATACCGCCAATGTGGTTAATGAATTGGAATAATATATGACATTTAGAAACATCCTCATACAATGAAAAATAGATATAATTAGAATTATATGTGTGCAGAAGACAAGTACAATAAAAACCAGTATTTGAGTAAAGTTCTGTATTTTTTTTTTTTTTTGTTATAAAACGACGTTTCGAAAGGGAAGTTCAATTCAATACTTACATAGCCTAATATGGAAATGGCGAGAGGTCTTGTGCTGGCCACAACAGATTTTTAACGTTTGTTATTGAGTTAAAAATGTTATTCTTCCTAATATCGTTTCATAATCTGTCTCTCTTGAGAATATCGCAATGACTTTCATTTTCACATTAGACTGTTTATCGGTTACTTTTTTGAATGCTAAAAACTGACAGCTTACTTCAAATTCGACTAAACATATTTTTCTTGTAAAAGGTGAATCTAAAGAGAATTAGAAAAAACTTGATCTGACATTATCCAATTAAACTCATAAATAATTCTTACGACACCAGTGATAAATGTGATACATCAGTGTTAAAAGTGTTACCTTGGATGAATGGAACCTTCGAGCATATACTGACTAGTGAAGTAATTCCCTATACCAACACATAGCATGTTGTGAAAGGAAGATATGCCAAAGGGAAGATTTGCAAAGCTGGAAGTCATGGTGTATTGCGCGTAGCGTTTTATTGTGCCATTATTAGGGAGTTATTGCAACATCTACGATGCAAGAACGTGAAAGTTAACATTATTTAAAAAACAACTTTTTTAAAAAATAAGAGACTTTAAATTTCAATGCTTACCTCATTTAATCAGTCTTTTCACGTTAAAGTTAACGCTAAAAACCACACAAACAAAGTTACAGCAGCACTGTTCACGGAAATAACCTCAATTCAAAAAGAACGTGATACGTTAAACGTTCGCTATTTCATTGCACAACGTGTCTCCTTATTCATTTAATGTTAGTACGCGTGTTCACTCCGGCTGTCACGTGACTTTAAAGTGCACATTAATTTTGCGTTGAAGTTGCAATAACTCCCTATTATGTCATTCCTTGACATTTTACTGTAACCCTATTTTTTGCGTGTAATTTGTGAGTATACTCGTATATTTATTATATCTTCCGATCACAAGACACTGTAAGACGACCTCTATAAAGTATATGCCCGAAGAATGGAACAGTAAATCGATTTTCTTGGTATGTGCCAAAACTTTATTAGAAATATAACTTAAAAGAAAATGATAGGTGGTTGTAAACTCCTGTTCTGCCCATCTACCTATATAAATCTAGCACTCCTTAGAATTTCTCAGAAATGTTAAGACCTCTGGCATATTGAGGACACTTAACAACTTTCTTAGGAAGGAATGTTACGAGCACTTTCATATTGTCATGTTGAGTAACCCTAATTTCTCTTTACTCTGTTAATACGGTTTTGCGTAAAATTTACTTCTGAAGATGAGAATATTGTTATCGAAATAAGTGTATAGTTTTTATTTTCACTTAATTTTAAGGTAGTAATCATTTGATATTACATTTAAATATATTAATAAATGGTTAATGACGAGATATTGAATTAAGTACCAATAAATATATCACAAATTATTTATTATCTACCACATCAAGAAAAATATACGAATTTGACATTCCATACCTTGAGTATCCAGCTGGAAAAAAAATGCAAATATAAATATCGAATTTCTAAGTTACCATCTTGATAAAAGATAATATCAACTAGAATTACTTTATCAAATTCAGATTAAAGTTCTAAGCAATTTGATCCCGTTGAACTTAATGAACTTTCGTTTTCATTCTATAAACTTAAACTTTAATTGTTAGTTCCTAAAACCTTTCGAAAGTTTTCCAATTATTTTCAGATGCTTTGGCGGTTGGCAGGGTTCACAACCTCTACAAAATATTTACAAAACAATAAACTTGAATTCCTTTCAATCTTTCATTCATTTCGGACCAATCTTTGATTAGAAAGTTTTACACTGTTTTAAAGAGAAGTGCTTTTATTCCCAGTTACTGCTGTTGCTTAAATTTTATGTGTTCCTTAAATTGACAATATCGTATCGGAACGGAACTTCAAATGAGTAATTGAATATTGCTGTCAAAATTTAATTGAATCTATCCAACGTAAATTTGCAAGATTTTTATATTTGAAACTTAATAAACAGTATCCTACTTTTGATTTTGATCACAACGTCTTACTTCGTGAACAGCATCTTTTACCTTTAGTTACTCGTAGAAAAATTCATTCCTGTATTTATCTGTACAAACTACTGCACAACAGCATCAATGACCCAGTCACTCTCGCTTCAATTTCTATATTTGTACCTAGAATAACTTCTAGGAACAGCCGTACATTTTACTGTAGTACATCACGTACAAATTATGAACAAAAATCTCCTATAAAAACTATGTGTTCTACTTTCAATACTGTCTCTAGTACTCTTGACATCTTTGGTGACTGCATGGCTAAATTTAAAAGTGGCTTAATTCAGCAATTATTATTAATGCAATAAATGGTGTCTTCTGTTTAAATACTGTTTCATTTAAGCAATTATTATGTATTTGTAATTTGAAACAACATACTTCTTTATTATTTGTATTATTTGTATGGTTACATTAAGTGTTCTTTCGTGCTTGTGACAATTTTTGTTATAATTGTGTGTATTTAAAACCGACTGTAATTGGGATCTTAGTATCCTGTTGGTCTTGGTTAATTAAATAAATAAATAAATAAATAAAAATTACGATTTTCGTTTAAGTTAAGCTTAAAATTTAAGTCTTAGCAGTGGAATCATTCATTAGAAATCATTCATCACTAATAATTTACTTTTGGATTCTAAACATGACCCTATGACCTCTAACTAATATAAGTAATCGCACCCAATTCTATAAATAGTGAAAATTAAATGATTAACTCTAAAATGAAATCCGTGCGTTACCGACATTGAATCGTTGCAGTCACGCAACATCGCGGGCGGCCGTGAAACAGAGGAAACATCGTAACCCGGAAGGGCAGTGGCACTGACCAAAAACCACCCTCGCTAAGGTTATTAACCACGCCTTCCTGACCTATGTTCGACCCAAGGAGAGTATGTCCCAAGTTAAGGGTTAGATTTATAGGTAAATAATGTTATTTTGGTTAGTTTGCGTATAGAATGAAACTTGAAAGTTAGATTATAAGTAATTTTTAGTTGGAAATACAGTATAAGAATAGGTACCTGAAAAATACGAATGCTACCAAATCTGATTCTTTCTAAGGAAGATATGAAGGTGATATTTGTTTTATATTCAAAGAAAATTACAAATGTATATTTAAAAACTTATTGGAGAATATACGCTATTTTTCTATTTTATTGAGAGAGTGGGGTTATCTAAATATTTCTCTTCTAAAACGTTTACCATTTCATCAACGACAAAGTTTATCTCGCCAATTCAAGCGGCTTCAAACATATTATGACTTGAACCTACAGAAGTACCAACCTCTTGTTAACCCATGAAGTGTAAAAACACTATCTAGTGCTAGTAACACAGTATATATATATATATATATATATATATATATATATATATATATTATATCTTCTATGGAGTTAAAGATAGATACATATAGGTAAATACATAAAATAATAAGGTGTAAATATATTTCGCAGCCCATGGAAAACAAGTGGAAAAATAAAATGTTTTTAAATGACAGATAAATGTGAGTGTCAAAAATTTAATACTTTTTCTGGGAAGTAGGTACATTTACTATTTCCTATTTTATTAATAATTAAATATTTATAATTATAGAAACTGGGATTTCAGAAATAAATTACTGCAGTATTTAGTGTCTTGAACCAAGTTTAATTTACATTAAAATATAAATTATATTAACAAAAATTGATTCACTTGATAACAATTGGAGATTTTATCAATCGAAACTTTGTGTAACTCAAAAAAAATAAAGACAATGAAAGTTCGAAATACTTCTTTTATTTATGTGCAAAAAAATATTTTTTATTTGGATATAAAAATAAAAATAGCAACTTATATAAAATTAATATAAAAACTAAATTTTCTAATATTTAGTGTAATAACCGGAACCACGAGAATTTATTAGATACTTCTCGTTTCATCATGAATTCAAGTAATTTTGTTATTACATTTCTATCAATTAATCTTAGTTCATCACTAAATAATACTCTTTTCCACATGTCAGTTGTCCAGTTTACATGATTTTCTGCAAATAAATAATCGGGCCTTCACGATCTTCTTCGAAAGAAGTGGTTTCTTTGCAGGCCGACGACTATAAAGTTCTCCGGCAACTAATATTCTTCTTCCCTGTCTTGAAGATATTTTATCTTTAACATTACTTAGTAGAAAGCCTAAAATTTTCTTTGAAGATAACAACGGATTTTTAACGATATGTGTTTTATCATTCTGTCGCTTCGGTTTGATGTTTTTTTTTGTCTACTATAAATTGTAGAAGGCTCAATATTACCCTTCCTTCGAAAATGGATTATTATTCGTGCTATTGTAGATTTATGCAAATTAAAGTTCTTCGACATTTTATTCCGCGAAGCACCATTTTCATATGATTTAATTATTAAATTGCGAAATTCTTTAGTCAAAGTCTGATTACGACCCATAATTTTGAAGTACTAATTTATATTTTTTAAACAATTATACGATATAAACGTTGAAATTGAGAAAATAAAGACATTCATTATGTAGTTGCTATTTTTATGTCCAGACAAAAGTAAGCATTATGCAAATTAAATAAATTTAATATAAATTATTTTAACATAAAATAAACTTATTTTAAGAGGTTATTCTTTATGTAATTTATTTTCAATATTCTTATGTTCACTTCAGAGAAATAGAATTTTTTTAAAAGTTGCTATCTTTATGGCCAATACTGTATTTCATACCAGTTCCATTTAACCGACATCGTATCTCTTATAGTTCTCGAGATCCCAATGGTGGCACGTCTAAGTGAGACACACTGTATAATAATTTATTCAGCGTATTATACTAAATATTTAATATAAATGAAACGAATTGTCTTTAATATAAGTTTTATCTTAACCTGTCACTACAGACCCGGGGTAAAGCTTTGAGGAGCCGCAGCTTGATTTATTAATTAAATAAATCCCAACGAATCTCGAACAAAATGTACATGATTTATGATCGCGCATTATTATATCCCACTTCTACAATACTTTTGTTTCGTAATTTATAAACGCTTGAAATTAAACGCCGTGTTCCTTAAGAGTTTTCTTTTAAAACCAACAGTGCATTATCATTAAAATTTTAATGTATCTAATAAAAAAGTCTTTGAACTTTGCGAAGCACATCTTTGTCTGTTAGGAGCACCGTTATGTCAAAGCGCTTTTTACAAATGCTTTACTGCTAACACAGATACTGTTTCAAATATCACGACTTTTGACATTTGGTAAAAGTGGCGGACATATTTCATGAAATCAATATTTTGCTTGTTCAAATCGTTGAAGATTAGCATTTCATAAAAGCGTGCTTGAGTATACTGTGTTGCAAAATTTTAAAACTACAATATAATCTCCCAGAATTATAATGGGCTAGATTTCGGCATAGATGCGAAGGTCACGTTAAAATCATTGAAAATGAGAGACATGGTTCGTAGTTTTTAAAATTTTACTTTAGATATTTTCTCTTCAACGCTAATACACTACACCATTCTTTCACTTCTGTCATAGTCTAGTTGTCGCGTATGCTCCGTGTTTGTATATGTAAATACATGTATATAAAGCTAAATAATAATATTGTTAAAAAGAGAACAATATTCATCGAATACAAACGTGGGTCTTTATACAAATTTAGAGACCTAAAGTAATTTGTGATACGGGTGTTATTAGGTTTTTTCGTACTATAGTTTCATAGCCCATTATATTATATCACCATTCCTCCTAATTTAAAAAATAAACTAAAACTTGTTCGTAATCTACTGTTCTCTTCTTTTTACCTCTCGCTAAGAGAGGTATTGGATTCATGCTAAAATTCGCATATCCAGATTTTATTAAATAAGCACGATTTAAGGACCCTAGAATCCTAATATAACATTTTTAAAATGATGTCTGTGTGTGTATGTGTGTATATGTGTGTGTGTGTGTGTGTGTGTGTGTGTGTGTGTGTGTGTGTGTATGTGTGTATGTATGTCTGGATGTTGTAGACACGATTCCTCAAAAACTATAAGACTTAAAAAATATTTACCTTCAGTTTCCTTAATCTGACATTCCTGGGAAGAACTGAAAATTTTGGTAACAATTGAACAACCGGAAGTAGTAGTTTCTGAGAAAAATTCTTCTAAATATAATTTTTTGGAAATTTTTGTTATTAAATATTGAAGAACATAAAATTCTCCATCTAATACACTTAAAATTTTTATTATATCTTGTATAGTTTTAGAGATAAAAACACTATAATATATAGAGTAATTTAATTGCAGAGGCCAAGGCACTAAGGAAACCAGTTGACAAATTCCAATGTTTATAACATAGTTTTTAAATGACACATGTCAGTGTCAAAAATCAACAGTTTTAGTGACATTTTGATAGCTTTTAGTGGGAAGTATATTTAATTTTTCTTATTGTTTTATTAATTAAATATTTGAAATTATAGGTAAAATTGTGGTAAAATGCATATATCCATCAGAAATACCGCCAATCTGGTTAATGAATTGGAAGAATCTCTGACATAAAGAAACTTCCTCATACAATGAAAAAAAGATATAATTAGAATTATATGTGTGCAGAAGACATGTTAAATACAATAAAAAACAGTATTTGGGTAAAGTTCTGTATTTTTTTGTTATAAAACGACGGTTTGAAAGGGAAGTGCAATACAATACTTATATAGCCTAATATGGAAATGGCGAGCCACAACAGATTTTTTACTTCGTTCTCTTGTAATCAAATTTGGAACGTAACGAGTTGTGTAACATTACCATAAAACTCCCGTTTTCTTACTTACATTATTTTAAAATGTAAAAACATTCAAGTAAGCAGTACTAAATAAATACAAATAATTTATAAACTCCGAGGCCCGTGGGATTGTACCGTTGGGCTAATAGGAGAGAAGTGTTCCGAATTTGCACACAAATTCTTCGCGTTGGCAAATGACATATTTCGGAACACGCTACTCAATATTGTTGGGTAAATTAGTTTGCTACACAACAGCTGAATAATTTTATCATAAAATTACAAATGGTAGAAAAGAACATGTTTTCGCTCGCTCGCAAAATAAATATTTATTTTAATTTTAATTGTTTACAATATTAAAATATATAGTGTACACTTTTGACAATTTTTAATATTAATTCCAGAACTCAAAATTATATTAGTTAAATATTTCGTTACTTATCAGACTTTTTAAAGAAATATCGATTTATGGAACGAACAAAATAATGTGTGTGTTACGAGTGTAAAGTATTATTGTCACTTTCGAAAAATTGCCGCGCTCAGCTTCTTTTGTTTGTATAAAAACATACTTCTATGTAGATGGTGTACATCGTTATCATGATATTTGGATTCCTTTATGTTTGTATTTTGAGTTAAAATAAAGTTTACTTTTACGAGTATTTCCTTCCATTTATTTTATGGTCCGTGTATTGAGTCGTATGCGCTACTACATTTTATAATAAATAAATACATGTATAAATTATGAACAATAAATTGTAAAGTATTGATATATAATAAATTTCTTAACATTATTATATACTGGGCGTATATATTTTCTTTTTTAAACATCTATTTTTAATCTAAAATAAGTTACCTATTTTTTTTGCCTTCCGTCACCTTTAGGTAAGGAAGGTATTGTCTTTGGTCAAAAAATTCGATGGTCAGTTTTTAATGAATAAGCACGTTTTAGGGTCCCTACTATACGAATTTACTGTTTTTAAGATGATGTCTGTATGTTTGTCTTCGTGTGTGTTCGTGTGTGTGTCTGTGTGTGTGTCCGTGTGTGACAAATTTTTCTCCGACGATAACTTCAATACTACAATTCTAAAAATTATAATTCTTTCGTATTCCTCTTCTTTACATCCATATGAAGAGCTTAGATTTTCGTTATCATTGATTCACAAAAAATACTCTTATTTGAAGTTTTTAACAGTTTTTCTTAAAAAAAAACGCAGTTACATATTATTTTTTGACATTTTATGTTATAAATATTAGAGAAAATGCTCTTCTCTATACGATTTGATTATACATTTGCCTTTATATTCAACAGATATAGAGTTAAAGAGTTATAAAGAGATTAACTTTCAAAAATCAGTCAGCTTTGATATTTATCCGGGAAACAGCCGATATATTCAAAAAATTCTAATTGACAGATGTCAGTGTCAAGTGCAAAATTATAGATGAAAAGAATAGGATCAGAAAGTGTCATAGTGTTCCTCACAAGTGACATGCAGAGGAAGACCAAAGAGAAGATGGAAGGACTATATCGCAGAAAACTTGACAGAGGAAGAACTGTGTGAAGAAAATGCGTTGGGCAGGAATGAATAAGAGAGAAGAGTAAGAAACAGCGACCCCCTAATAAAATAGCGAAAAACTGAAGAAGAAAACAGTGTGAAGTGCAATTTACATGTGTATGTTAATGTATAATTTTATTGAATGTATACAATATTTTCAAAGGAATTTTTGTTATGGGATTTGTACAAAATACATTGAATTGACGGAAGGTCTTGTGCTGGCCACAACAAATTTTTTAATTTCTAGTTTTATTTGGACTTTGGATTACAGCACACCAAGGCATTATTTTATAGTATGTATAAAAATGAAATAAAGCAAATTAAAAAATCTGTTGTGGCCAGCACAAGACCTCTCGCCATTTCCATATTAGGCTATATATGTATTGTATTGCACTTCGCATTCGAACCGTCGTTTTATAACAAAATATTACAGAACTTTACCCAAATATTGTTTTTTATTGTATTTAACATGTCTTCTGCACACATATAATTCTAATTATATCTATTTTATATCATTTTCATGGCAGAGATTGTTCCAATTCATTAACCAGATTGGCGGTATTTCTGATGGATATATGCATTTTACCACAATTTTACCTATAATTTCAAATATTTAATTAATAAAACAATAAGAAAAATTAAATATACTTCCCAGAAAAAGCTATCAGAATGTCACTAAAAATGTTGATATTTGACAATGACATGTGTCATGTTATA
The DNA here is from genome assembly GCA_943142095.1 of Ophonus ardosiacus. NCBI lineage: Eukaryota > Metazoa > Arthropoda > Insecta > Coleoptera > Carabidae > Ophonus > Ophonus ardosiacus. Next base: position 722,270 of record OW964823.1, read on the forward strand.
AACATTGGAATTTGTCAATTGGTTTCCTTAGTGCCTTGGCCTCTGCGATTAGTGTACTCTATAAATTATAGTGTCTTTATCTCTAAATCTATACAAGATATAATAAAAATTTTAAGTGTGTTAGATGGAGAATTTTATGTTCTTCAATATTTGATAAAAAAAAACTCCCAAAAAATTATATTTAGAAATTTTTTTTAAAGAAAGTTCTACTTCCGGTTGTTCAATTGTTACCAAAACCTTTTCAGCTCTTCCCAGGAATGTCAGATTGAAGAAACTGCAGTTAAATATTTTTTAAGTCTTATAGTTTTTGAGGAATCGTCCCTCCAACATCCATACATACACACACACACACACACACACACACACACACACACATACACACATCCACACACACACACACACAGACATCATCGTAAAAATGTTATAATCGGGTTCTAGGGACCTTAAATCATGCTTATTCACAAAAATCTGGATATGCGAATTTTAGCATGATTCCAATACCTCTCTTAGCGAGAGGTAAAAAGCGAGCAGAAATCTACGAAATGAATATGAACGAATCAAGCAACAGTACGACATCGCTCGGTACACGACAGAGCATACTTTTTTTCTTGTACCATGAGTTCGACAAAACTTTTACATCAAACATGTTCTTAAATTAGCCCTGCGAAGTCGCACAAAAATAAAATAAAAACAGAAAATCAATTTTCATTAGCAGATTTCCCCTGCTGCAAAACAATAACAATAAAAGCTCGCTAACCTTGAGACCTTAGTCTGTTGTAGATTGTAGAAGACGGAAGTGACGTGATGGGATTATGCGCAGTGGCATAGTAAATTTTTTATATTATTAAGAGTAAATCTGGTGGAAGAATCGCTTCTGGTGCGCACTCAACTGTCTTTTCTTTTCTCCCTGTATGCGCCATGGGGCGTAGTCATGAATTATGGCAAAAATTTCCTACAAGATTAAATTTTTCCTTTTCGATTTAATTTGCATTTAGTAATTCGCCAGTTTTATTACGTTGTAAATCAAAAGAACCGTTGGAATTATGCGTGATTAAATAATAATATTGTTTATGGCCTGTTTTATGAAATGCTAAACTAGGGAACAGTAAAGGTTATGTCTGTACATATACACAGGTTATGTTTTAGTCGAGGCAGAATGATTTGTATACGAAGGTGATTCAGAATATTATCTAACCACGTTTTGTTCAAATTGAAAGAGTTTTGCTATATTTTTATGCAAAGATTTGAGAAGAAGAAAGTGAGTAAAGTAAAGAAGTTTTGCCTTGTTAATTAAATAAGGACATAAAGAAAAACATTTGAATTATAAGTATAAATAAATTTACAGGGTTTAAACAAATAATTATTTTCTACAACTCCAAAAAAATTTGATGTTTATTTACTGATATCAGTATGCGAAATTGCTATGAAATATATTTCGTGCACTATTTCGGGTTCTATCTGATCTCAAAATCAGATACAAAACGAGCAATAAAAAATCTGTTGTGGCCAGCACAAAACCTTCGGTCAATTCGATGTATTTTGTACATATCCCATACCAAAAGTTCCTTGAAAAAGATTCTGTATATCCTGCAAAATTGTAACACGAACACACTATTTTTTACAAATTCTATACCGAAAGTTCCTTTCCCTATTTTATTAGGGGTCGCTGTTTCTTACTCTTCTCTTTTGCTCATTCCTGTACCACAATTTTACCTATAATTTGAAATATTTAATTAATAAAACAATAAGAAAAGTTAAATATACTTCCCAGAAAAAGCTATCAGAATGTCACTAAAACTGTTGATATTTGACAATGACATGTGTCATGTTATAAACATTGGAATTTGTCAACTGGTTTCCTTAGTTCCTTGGCCTCTGCGATTAGTTTAGTCTATAAATTATAGTGTCTTTATTTCTAAATCTATAAAAGATATAATAACATTTTTATATATCTTCAATATTTAATAAAAAAAAAACTCCCAAAAAATTATATTTAGACGAATTTTTTTAAGAAACTATTACTTCCGGTTGTTTAATTGTTACCAAAACCTTTTCAGCTCTTCCCAGGAATGTCAGATTGAGGAAACTGCAGTTAAATATTTTTTTAATCTTATAGTTTTTGAAGAATCGTGTGTACAACATCCAGACAGACATACATACAAACATACACGTACACACATACACATACACACACACAAACATTATTTTAAAAATGTTATAATCGGGTTCCAGGAACCTTAAATCGTGCTTATTCAATAAAATCTGGATATGCGAATTTTAGCATGAATTCAATACCTCTCTTAGCGAGAGGTAAAAATACATTAAAATGCAAAGAAAATTCAGATTGAAAAAACAGTTATTTTAGTATAATGTACAATACAGTACTACAGTAGGTATGTTTATCTTTGTATTTTATTTAAAATATTGATCATAAAGTCAAGGACGGGGATATAAAGTTAAATTTAAATTATCTTATAGCGTGCTTCTAAAAATATATTCGAATCAAGATATTTTCAGATATTGTACAAAATCGTCGTACGCTCTGTACTAATTTAGGTAAATATAGAAAATTCACTGGATTTTCTTTTCATGTGCATTGCCTGTTTAGAAGCTTCACTAACTATTTTTCTTTAATATAATTTAAAGTTAAAATATTCTGTAACTTATCATGTTCATTTTCAAAGCGTCATTTACAACAAAATATACCTCACCATCTTTTATGTGTTCATGTTTTAAATACTATCATTCTCCCTAAATTTCCATAAAACATAAAAAGTAATTGTGCGTATAATACAGTCTTCCTTTTACGAATCGGTCTGTTGAACATCAAAATAAAGTATAAAAGCTTTTATAATCGACTATTCCGATAAAAAATTCAAGATAAAAATTCTTAGACAAGGTATTTAACCGGTGCGGCGATAAAAGGAAAGCGACAAGTAAGCCGTTCTATACTCGAACTTAAAGTCTGGAATATCAGAACGCCAGAGGCGCAGATTATCGCACATCTCACAGACAGAAGAGAGCAAGGAGTTGGAGACGGCTGACGGGAGACGGTTCGAGTCGAGAATCCAATGCCAAAAAAGATAGGACGTCAACCGATAGGATAGGACACAAGGCATTTGATGCTGAAGAGCTGAAGACTTCCATGAACTGACTGCAAATACCTTGTTTAGCAAAAACAAAATCAGACATGGTTGGATTTAAAACAGAAAATATTTTTACATTTCAAATAACAATATAAGTATTTTTCAGAGGAGACAAAGAATTTGTTAATGCCCCCCACTCTTATTAATTATTATTGTTTTTATTATTATTAATACAGGGTGGGGCAGAATGACCTCCCTGATTTGAAGGGTTAATTGTAAGAAAACGGTTCAAGATACATAAAAAAGGTTTTTATTGCTCAAAAGTACATATAATGCTGTTTTATTTTCACGATTTTTGGAAAATGATATCGTCCAAATGGCGGCCATGCCAATTTGCTCGCTTAGATAAATACATATTTTTGCTGAAATCTGAATTTATTAAAATAATACTTCCGAAATCTAAAATATAGGTTAGGTTCATTTTTACACTAGAAACGTGCTACAAACAATATACCTGAAGTTAGCTACATTCCCAATTTAGTTAGGTTAGGTATTTAATTATATATAATAACAACTCTACTGGTGAATGTACATTGTATTACAACTTTAAATATTTAATAACACACATTTCATAATTAACAAACTTATTGGATTTAATTATTGGCGGATAATGTTAAAATTGAATGTGCACTTTTGGTAGTTTTGTATATTCATTCCAGAACTTGAAAACAGCTGACGAAGATAAATTAGATTCTGTGACTGTGACACTCACTATAGTTTTCAGTTCTTAACTGCTAGTGTTGATATTAGTATGAGTATGGAATAAATGGACCAAAGAGAAGACGATTTCATTAGATTTTTACAAAAAGTAAGCTAGTAAGATATTTTCACTGTAATTCTTGATTTTTTTAACTTACACCATTCAATGGAGAGGTTATAATTCTTTTCGTATAATGCTTCTGATTTTGCAGATAATAAATTCAAGGAAGTGTTTTGCGCCGTTTCAAATATATCTGGAGGAGTGCAGGAAAAATCACTATCTTTTACTGACAGAATTTTATATTTATTTAATTGGATACTCACATCGTCATGGTTACACACAACACAAAACAGAAATTGGTTGAGGTTGAATTGAACTTAATAAATAGGTATTATTATTTTTTTCTATTTTGGTTAGTAAAGTCGTAGAAAAAATTATGTGTGCATCTCTAGCGTAAAGTATCTTTATTGCTCTCGCTCGATTGTAGCGCGAGCAATAAAGATCCACTTTACGCTCTGATACACAAATAACTATTTTAATTTATCGGATAGAGATTTTATATTCTTTAATAACAGAAATTATCAAAAATTTTAGTTATAATTTAACCTTAAGATTCCTTTTTAGTTTTTAATTACTATATTATTAATATTTTATCTATTTATAAATATCTACTGCGTAAACCATAATGACTAACTTTTAGTAATTATTCTTATTGGAACTATTAGCCAGAATATTTAAAAATGAGTTAAAATTTTAAAATGCTTTATTTTGCGTATTCTGCTAATGGCATGGCAGAACGTAAACACGTAGCATGTGATTGACAAAAGTGAATAATGATGAACAATTTAACTGACTTAGGGTCATCTGGTCGCGTGGCGATCAGCCATCAACTGACCACATTCAATTAGGGCCGGTTCAGCGTGTAACAAGCACATATTGTTCAACCTCTGAACCGATTCGCCAATTTTCACATTAAACAGTTGCTGCATAGATGCTGCTACGAGAGGTGCAGAGAGTGTCAATATAATTAAAATATTAAGGGCCGGTCTTATAAAACTATTTAATCAACAGTTAAAATTTAGTTAGCTACTAAACTAATTTAACTGAATATTTGGGTATATAAAAGTTTAATGACAAGTAAATCGACCTATTAAAGTAACTGCGGAATTTCTTGCTATTAGATTTAAATCAGTTGTTAAAGAAACGTCAAACTGTATTTTTTTTTATGTTTATTTTAAAACAATTGAAATAGGGAACTATTTACTTTTTTAAGAAATGTCTGTGTCGAGTATGTCATCTTTAGAGTCTGTATCATAAGTGTCCTCGGATTTATAAACAGATAATGATGATGCATTTATATTTGCACTTAGGTAGGTTACCAAAATTGTTCCGAAACAGAACAAATCCATATGAAATATATGATGATAATGGCTCGTACCACGATCACGGTTTTAACTGAAACACTGTTTTAAGAAATGTCAAATTTCATTATTTAATGATAATAATAAATACAATGAAATTTATCAAAATATAATTTTAAAGCAGAACATAGTTGTATTCAAACAAATATTTTTAAATAAATTGTTCTTCTAACATAAGGGTGAAATTACATTTCGAAATTTGGATTTGATATTTCTTAAAACAGCGTTTTTGTTTAAACCATGATCGTGGTACGAGCCGTGAGTTTAAAAAGAAATTTCGATTGTCAAAACAATGTGTGTTACACATATTGGGACAGATTGAAAGAAATATAAGACCACTAACATTAAGAAATATGTCAATTTCCGCAATGAATCAGCTAGTAATAACCTTACGATTTTACGCAACCGGATCGTTCCAAATTATAAGAAAATAATCTTCAACAATATCTAATAGGTTATATTTTTCAATACCAATATGATTTTTCCCACGATCACGTTTCTTTTCCAACTGTCAAATCAACTGATTTCCGTTTGTAACGAATGTGAATATAGAAACTTTTCACAAAACCACAAACACACTACTAAAATTTAATTAAATCCCCTGTTAGTTATTTGATAGTGAGATTAGTTTTATAATATCCATATCTTTTTTAATGGTCCATTTAATTTACTTGTGCAGTAACTAACTAAGGATTAATTTATTGTTTATAAGACCGGCCCTAAAAGTTTTAACAATTTATTAAATTATTTTATTAAAATGTATTTTAAATTTAAAATTCGGTTATTTACTCGTAAATAATTAAATTTTGTCATTATTCATAATATTTTTAACAGAGCAGGATTTTCTTCAAACTAGCAAAATTGCAACATGTTCACTTATGTGCCTTCCAAATAAAAAGAATAAAAAATTTATGTTTCTAGATTTCTCCGTCAGGTGGAAGTGAAGATACTCTTTTCGGAGAACTGCAAGGAAAGCTCATATAAAAGTAACGTTTGTTTTTTACCGTGGTTGAATTTTTGATATTTATTTCCCATTTCCCAGTGACATACTTTCCCCCCGGGCGCACTAGCTTAAAGCGGACAAACAATAAAATTTTACAAGCATTTGGTTCGTGAGAGAAACGGCGTTTTATTTATTTCCAAATGCTTCATAAATAAATCGCAAAAAATTAGTACAACCAACAAAATTTACATTCAAAGTAAAGTTTCACGTCCACGCAGCAACATTTGAAATAAATTTAACACTGTACGTAGTTCTTGTAACGAAGAGAAAATAATATACATTTAATAATTGAGTTTTAAGTTTTAATGAACTAGATACGAGTTAAGAAAAAGTTATAACAAGATTAAATGTTTTCAAAAAATGCGAGATGGTATAAATATTATTTTTCCGTTTGTTTAATAGATTACGTTAATGTAGAGAATATCATTCATTAATGGCCCCTATTAATGCATGATTTTTTATTAATAAGCAATTTTAATGGGTAACCATACCGCATAAAATTGCTGAACAATTGTCAAAACTTATGTGTCAAACGTTATTAACCTAAAAAAAATAGTCATGGAATAAAATTAGATTTTCCAATTCAGCAATGGAAAAATATTGTAACCATGGAATCCAGATGGAACGGCAGATAACCATTAGGAATATACCACTTGAATTGAATTCTCGAAGTATCACAAGTAAGATTCACTATAATATTTAAAGTCCCAACACTATTAACTCATATTGATTTGCCAAAAAACATAAGACATTTTAATTAGAAAACGAATACATTTTAATTGATAACTATTTAATTACAACGAACGAAGAATTTTGACTTGATATGAAAATTACAAGAGCAACTCATAATACATGCGGATGCGTGAGTATTCCCTGGGATGTGTCAAGAAAATAATTGTACTACTGTTTATTTATGTTATTTTTTTGTTATATTGCTAGGCTCTTCGTATTGTTGTCATTAAATTGTTTTTACAGGCTTCTATATGTTTTTTATACCGTGAGTATTTTTTAACGTGAAACATTGGGTTTATCATATCCATGGTTACGACTTGATATTTGATTGACAGCAATGTATTGCACGTTCCATTTAAAATGAAACATAGGGAACGAATCTGACAGAAGTATTATATTTAAATATTGTAAGAAATTTAGCGGAATCAGAAAACAACTCGAGAACACTAAACATATTTCGGGCACAAGGTGCACACAGTATTTTTTCTACATCTAAATTTAATTTTTAGAAAACAAGTATAATTATTTAAACAAAATTAACCTCTAATGACATCTTGTCAATATGACAGATAACCCTTGAATTTTCCTATAAGTTATGTTTTGACATATAATTGACAGCAATGTTTCCACTGTCTCATTTAAAATGACACATGGGGGAATGAATTTGATAGAAGTATAATATTTTAATATTGTAAGAAATTTAGCCGAGTCAGAAAACCACTCGGGCACCAGGTGCAGACTAAATTTTTTCTACAACTAATTTTAATTTAGAATGCAGATATAATTATTTAAACAAAATTAACCTCTATTGACGTCTTATCAAATGTCAGATTCGTTCCCTATGTTTCATTTTAAATGGAACGGGCAAATACATTGCTGTCAATCAAATGTCAAGTCGTAACCATGGATATGAGAAACCCAATGTTTCACGTTAAAAAATACTCACGGTATTTACAATTCATGAAATACGCTATTTTTTCTTCTTTATAAGGCGATATTCCTTTGAGTCAGTAGCCGACTTGATTCATCTAGTCGTTCTGTGACATTATTCCCAAACAGTACCCATTAACCATTTGTGTTTTCGAACGCAGTCCGTAATTGCGGTGTCTACCGGTAGAATTTTCATAAATGCATATAGACTTTACAGACACGTGCCAATACATTCAGTTATAATTGCCACTGAACCAGTACCACTCGCATTCGCAAATTTAATATCGACTTAAAATAACATTAAATGTTTTAAGTTTGCAAGTGAATATCAGAGCGATCATTAAATAAATGTGGGTAGGGTTGATACATTTTTTGCATAAAAAGAATATCATGTTGGATATTATAGAACTTGCTGACATCCACATATCCTGCTATCCATTAAAACATATTTAAGCATACACTGCCTTCTCAGAGCACTCAATTTTAGTGAATTTATAAAAGGTTCTTTCTTATGGGAGTAGCTTGATATCAGGGTTTTTTTTTGCCGGCCCAACACAAGCAAAGTTTTCCCGGATATCCTTTCCTTTATCCTTTTTCAGTTCGTCGCAGTTGGTCCCCGGGTCAGAGCATAGGGACCGCTCGTGTCCTGACGTATCGCTAGGTCCTGTCACGGGCTAATGCCACACGCTAAGTAAGGCTGAAGGGATGAAAGGATAGCGAGTTAAGTGAAAGACAACTAGGAAGGGAGGAATTGGAGATTAGCATAGCGAGTAAATAGTAAATAGGAATAACGTAACAGTGATATTATTAATTAAATAATACATCATCCAAGTGTCAGGATTTTTATAAATTGGATTTTGCATATTATTTTATATTTATTTTAATAAAGAGGGAGGGCTTGTTTATTACAGCACAGCATTGAAATAAAAGCGGATATATGTAAATAAAAAATAAAATTAAAATTGCTAGATTTTTCTTTTTTACCTCTGCACCTCTAAGCACGATTTAAGGTCCCTATAAACCCTTTTTATCATTTAACAGTGTGTGTGTGTGTGTGGATGTGTGTGTGTGTGTGTGTGTGTGGATGTGTGTGTGTGTGGATGTGTGTGTGTGTGTGGATGTGTGTGTATGTGTGGATGTTGAAGGGACGATTACTCAAAAACTATAAGACCAGTTTAACTATGAATTCCTCAATCTGACAATCATGGGAAGAGCTGAAATGGTTTCTGTAACAATTGGATAACCGGAAGTAGTAGTCTATCATATATATATATACATATATATATATCATATTTGGAATTTCAGAACCGCATTGTTTTGATAATCGGAATCGCATTCAAAAATTTATACTTCGTAAAATTGATTATAAACTATCATTTAGCCTGAATAACAATTTTTTCATCGGAACATGTCAACAAAGATGAAGAGGACGATCTTAACCTTCTAATATTGAAGGAAATATAATGACTAAATAAAAATAATTGTAAAATACATTCATTTTCTCTATTTATCTTATCCATTTTAGATACCTATTGTAAATATTCTTTTGATCAACTATAGCTGAACAATAATTATAAATTTATAACAAGCACAATAAAAATGTCAAATGTAAAAATATTCGTTGATTAAATATTTAACTGGGGAAAAATCTCCAGATAATTATCTAAACTGCGATTTATTCGTCGAACAGTTACTAACTGACGTTGATGAAACAAAAATATGCTATTTTATTTGACCAGTAGTTTAACAGATGAATAAACTATTTATTCGTCAATGGCGAAACGGGCATAAATAAATTAAGTAAATATCTAATGAAAGGTATTAATTTACTTTGATAATTACGTGTTTGTTGAAGATAAAGATATTCCATGTTGATGTATGTGTTTAGATTAAAATATAATTAACCAATAACTAATTGATATTGACACAGAGCTTTGTGTTTATTTGCTAGAGCAAGATAGAACATTATGTTGTGCTAATAACGTAGAGTAATTGCACTTTATATCGACTAATTACCTATGAGATATTACACTATAACTATCAAGAGAATAAGGCGCGATTTGTCTTTTTTATAATTATATTTATATATAAAATTGGCTACTACAGTTAATTATATATTATATATTAAGTTTTATGTTAAGGCGAAATGTTTAACTTTTTTCGTGTCAAACATATAATAAACCACTACATTCTTATAACTTTCAATATTAGTTAACATAAGTAGTTAAAAAAGAGACCCTTCTAGTGTAAATTTGTTATAAAAATTACAGACTTACGTGTATTTAACACTTTGTTTACTGAAGAATGTAGGTATACAACTTTTTCACAAATCTTGTATAAAAAAATATAATTTAATTTACATACGGATTTTTTATCTAACTTTGTTTCTGCTCAAAAATATGACAAGAAATCATTATGATAGGAACAAAAATCATCAAGTATACGAGTAATAATAATAATAGCACCATCACAATATAATTATTATTTGCTTTAATGAATAACCTTGAATTCTTAAAGTAAAATAATACATTTTTATTTATTAATATGTGAAGTGTGTTGTTATTAAATCATTTTGATCCTTTTTAACTTCATTCATTTTCATTAAAATATTAAGCAAACTGTGCATTTGATTGAACTATAAGATTTTTCGGGCCAAAATCAAAAGTCCGACTCGGCTCGATTTTTGAAAATGATTAGCCCGATTCGGCCCGATAAAAAATATCTTTGGCCCGGCTCGATGATCGACTCGAAATCGAGGCGGGCTCCGGGCCAGGCCGGGCCAAAGCTCAAAATCGAGTGCATCTCTAAATAAAATAGTACACAAACCTCGGTGAAAAGTTTCGTTATGTCTCGGGCTATAGCAAACCTTAATGAAATACTTTCCAAATCGGTTAATAATATACTATTATTTATAATAGGAAACTTTTTTCTAGATATTTTGATTTAATTTTTTTTAAAGATATGAAAAAAGGTCAAACATTTTCTCATTGTGGTATTATTTCCTATCAAAGTATTCAGTATATTATGTCGTCGTTGTAAAGGTAATGATTTGTATATAAATACATACATATACGAGTATTCATGTCATTTCCAACGAAATGGGTTGACTCTATTCATTCATTCAAGAATTATTTACTGCCAAACCTTTCTATTCAAGCATACAAATCTCATACCGTTTTTGATATTAACATTCATTCACGTCCTATTTCTCACCGGTTCAAACTTTTATCACTCCATTTATGAATCGAATACAATCTTCTAAATATTGGTTACAAACTTGCTAAAAAATTATATTCAATGAATTTTTTACAAGCAAAACTGTTAAAAGTTTGTATAAATAATATTTCTGGTTATCCGATATACACTAAAAATTAATGAGCTCTTCCCACATTAGTGTAGAATGGGTATACAAAATCGAAATTTTTTCTGATTGATGGTATTTGAGTAATCGTGTCCACAAGATCCACACAGACACACACACAGACACTGTAAAAATGTTAAAATCTGATTCTGGGGACATCAAAACGTGCTTATTCACTCAAATCTCTATAAGCGATTTTTAACACGATCTCTATACCATCCTTACCTAGGGTAGCGGGAGGTAAAAATCAGTAACATGAGCATGGATTCTCTATTTGGTTAAAAAATGCAGTATAGCATGATATAGGGACAACATTTCAATAAAATACTTTTCTTATTCTTTAGGCAATTACCCAAAAGTATAAATGAAACTATAATTGCAGCAAGGTTCCAAATTAGTTAAATATTTAATTTGTAAGAAAATTTATATTAAATTTTATCATGATAACATCTGCATGAGATTACAAAATTAGACAAAGTATTTAACAGATATAGCCAGTATTTATTTAAATTTTCGTCATCTTCTTTCCATTTTCTGGTTTTATCTAGTTTAATTTCTAGAAGTGCCCAATTATTTTAATTAAAACAAAAGCTTTACAACCCAACTTTTGTTTAAATCGAGTTGATTGCCGGGTAAGCGACCTTTAAACGCGTGGCGCCTCTCTCGGTGATTTCCCTCAGTATGGGCGCGACTTTTCACTCTGAACTCGACAGTTGAGGTAAAGTGAATTCAGAAAATTACCTGATGTGTCTGACGAAGAAAACTTTGCCGGTACAGTTGGAAGTGGAGAATACTTTTGCTTCTTTCTCGAGACGACAAAAAATTATAATTTAGGGCCACTGACCCCAACAAGATTTACTAGATTTTATTTCTGAGAGGAGTAATTAAATTTTAGTACAATTAAGATTACAAGATGAAATATCTTAATGTCTATACCGAAAGAATTTAATATAATAATCTTAGGTCTATAGTCTCTAAGGTAACTCTTTACTAAAGAACCCCAAAGGCGCAGTATGAACTCCTGAAAGTGAAACAGAAAATTTATGAGTAAAGAAAAAACCCCTTAACCTTAACAATAAATTTAAAAAACTATATACGTATTTCGAGAACTAAGTTCTCATCATCAGTAGAACTACAAAGTAAACACAGAGAAGTTAATATTACTCAGCGTGTAAACCATGCCAGAGGTCAAAACAGCTCTGAGGAATAAGGGAGAAAACACGGGTTATATAGGGACAGGAGTCAAAGGTGAGTGTCTAAATATCTATTATTATCAACTTGTTTCAATAATTTTATATTAGAATTGTCAATTTTATGATTATTAATAAACATATGTAGTAAGATGTATGTTTATCAGAAAATTTATGATCGTTATTTTCTATAATAAAACTTGAGTTATGAGATTCCCTTTTCTCTCCTTTAAAAAATCTAGCGTAAATATATTAACAGTAGAAAATTGTAAATTATATACAATATTATAATTATTTGTTTGATTAATAGAAAAAAATGTACCTATGATTTTGGGATGGATAAGATGGTTGCTGAGTTAGACGACTGACTTACGAGTTCCAACATTTTGTTGGGTTATGTAATGTACCGACAGAGCATTCATATATTAAGAATGTATACAATAACATTTTATAGTGAGAAATTCGGACAGAGAGCGTTTTTTCTATTTTGTCGCGCATGACAAAAGCGAGCGCAAATGCCTACCTTGTATATAGATTGTAGAATAAAGATTAAAAAAATCTGTTGTGGCCAGCACAAAACCTTCCGTCAATTCAATGTATTTTGTACAAATCCGATACCAAAAGTTTCTTGAAAAAGATTTTATATATCCTGTAAAATTATAACACGATCACACTATTTTTTACAAATTCCATATTGCAAGTTTCTTTGAAAAGATTCTACAAATCCAATACAATTATAACACGGACGACCATTATGTAAATTGCACTTGACATTTCCTTATTCCTATCCAACGTATCTTCTTCACATAGTTATTCCTCTCTCTAATCTTCTGCTATACGGTCCTTCCATCTTCTCTTTGGCCTTCCTCGTACTCCTGGCATTGACACTGTAAGTCACTTGCGAGGGACACTCTGTCACTTTTGATACTTTCAGATCCTGTACTATCCACTTTGGTTTGGACAGTGACATCTGTCAATTAGAATTTTTTGAATATATCTGCTGTTTCCATAATTTTTAAAAAGCTGACTGATTTTTGAAAGTTAACCTGTCTTAATCTCTCTATAACTCTATATCTATTGAATATGAAGGAAAATGTATAATCAAATCGTATAGAGAATAAGATTTTCTTTCATATTAATGATCATAAAATGTCGAAAATTGATATTTAACTACGTTATTGCCAGAAATACTGTTAAGAACTTCAAATAAGGGTACTTCCGGTTGACCAATTATAACCAAAATCTAATCAGCTCTTCATATGGTTGTAAAGAAGAGGAATACGAAAGAATCATAATTTTTAAAATTGTAGTTTTGGAGTTATCGTCGGAGAAAAATTTGTCACGCGCGCACACACACACACACACACACACACGGACACACGGACACACACACATACAGACATCAATGTAAAATTAGTAAAATCGTATTCTAGGGATCTTAAAACGTACTTATTCATTAAAAACTCACCGAATTTTTTGACCAAAGACAATACCTGCCTTACCTGAAGGTGACGGAAGGTAAAAACATATTTTTTAGATTTTGCGTTCATAATGAAGTCATTACGATACGCAATTGCGTATCGTAATGGCCTTTATTTCGATACGCATTTTTTTGTTTTAGAAGGTTGGTACTAGATGACATTTACACCACAAATACTTAAATTTAACCTTCAAATGTTCAAATAAATAATAATTGAATGTGGTCAGTTCAGTGATACCAACTACAACATTTCACTTGCAAATTTCCTTAAATTGACTCGGTTTAATATTAGCAGTTTTTTACAATATTTTAGTATGTAGAAGGCGCAAAATCTAAAAAATAGTATAAAGAACTCATTTTATAAGACTTTTTTGCGCACTTGTCAATTAGAAAACTCGCCAAGGCTCGTTTTCTAAACTTTGACGCGTGCGAAAAAAACATGTCTTATAAAACTTGTTCTTTAATATACTATATTGTAATTAAAAACAGATTTTTTATGTAACATGTAAAAGAAGCATATTTTGCCGTACACGATGTGTTTTTAATTTCGGGTACGCCTCTACTAAAAATTTCATATTCTTTTGAACTTTTCGGTAGCTGATATTTTATGTATTAACATTCAAGTATTTTTAAATTTCATTACATGAAAGGCGTCAAAATACGTTTATTTATAATTACTTTCATCCCACATCTACATAGTTATTCATATAACAAAAAAGATGTTCTAAATTTAAAATTTTAATTTCTTTCTCGTTTATTTTGTTTTCGGCCTCCTCTTCATATTATTTGGGCACACGCCCACACGGGTCTGTAGGTACGATGAGCGGTCGATGGGTACGATTTGTCCAAGGACAAAGACGTTTAATCAAGTTTTATTGCGCCCTAGCGGCTGATTTGCCATTACGCGTTTCCTTTTCCGCCTTGCGACAATTCCGCCTCTATCTCTACTGCACCAGAAAGATAAGATTCCGGAAATCCTGCCGTAAATGTGACGCAACTCCGGGGAACACATCTGAGCATATGAATGAATGAAAGTTTTAATTTGTTTGCCTTGCCATGGAAATCATTACTACTATATAGTATAACATCATCACATTTCATTTATATATACAGGGTGTAAATTTTAAAACGGGTCATAGGGCTATAACATACAAAAACAGTTTTTTAGACTCCAAAAGTTTCTATATTTATTGAAAAAAGAATTAGTACATATTATAAAAAAAAAAATACGAATTTTTTGATATCAAACACATTACATTTCTGTTTCATATAAAGCCAGTAAATAAATTTAAAAACTTGCACAATTAAGGAAAAATATCATTAGCCGTGAAACTGACAGAAACAAAACAAAACAATTGTTGACTTAAGACATTATTTGTTAAATTGTTATTATTATTTTCGTTTTATGAAGAAAAATTACAAATAATTAAATGGTTTTAATTGTTCCCTTGTAATTTACAGTTTATCTTTATTTATAATTACCTATTACAATAAATAATATATATTTCTTAAATAAATATCCTAGTGTTTTCTTTATTTTGTGTTATTTTATATTAGTTTATAAATTAATAACTTTAATTTTTAATTGTCTTCTTTCTAATTGTTTTCTTTATAAGAGGAACCAATTATATTTTTAATAAATTAATATAGAAACTTTTGGCGTCTAAAAAACGGTTTTTCTATGTTATAGCCCTATGACCCGTTATAAAATTTACACCCTGTATATATTAGATATTTTCAAAAAAATAATATTTAGAAGATTTTTTTTAAAGAAACTATTACTTCTGGTTGCCCAATTGTTACCAAAATCTAATCAGCTTTTTCCAGGAATGTTAGATTAAGGAAACTGCAGTTAAATATTGTTTAAGTCTTAAGAAACCGTGGTTCCAACATACACACACACACACACACATACACACACACACACATACACACACACGCACACTCACACATACACCCACACACACAGACTCCTCACTCGCACGCACGCCCGAAATCGAAATTAAATAATTCTCATTACTCTTTGATGAAACCTCGTATTAATATTATGAGAAAAAGCCCATGTATTCTTATTAGAAAAACCTTTCAAATGCCAAAGGTTAGTAAGTAACAGTTGTTACACGACATTTTGAAATTAAAAACAAATTTTCGTAATGATTATTTACAAGCAATTAAAAGAAAATTTAAAAAACCTCAACTTGCACAATGTAGTTAACTCTTTTTTCAGACCTATCACATAATAAAATAACTTCTATAAATGTAACGTCTCAAATGAAATCCTTTGAGGGTGTTTTTTTTTTTTGGTCGCAGAGCGCTTTGATTTATAAAATCAGGTTGCTTGTAGCGTTGATCAATGCAGGCAGGGTTTTCTACTTTGCAGAGATCTGGAGGAAAGCGAATTTCATTTAGTTTTGTGCTTGGGACGCCCAGTGATCATTATACGGTCGGGGATTAATAATATAAAGTGAATTGGGGTGAGGTTATGGTATATTTATATGTGATTGTGATTTATCTCAATGTTTTCATTATGTAGAATGTACTTCAAGTAATTACATGAACATGGATATATAGGTACAAAATCAATACAACAAAAACAAATGTAATTATATCGTGTGTCTTTTAACTGTATTAGAGATGTGAAGCTAATTATTGTCAGTATTTCTCGTATTACAATTAAATAATTGTTGTAGTAACACTATTTTTTGAAGAGTATATCTACCCTGATAACAATAAAAACTAAATATAAATCTAAATGCATAAAACAAAAGTATCTACAGAAATTATACCTACTATGCAATATACGAAAAAATCTGTTGTGGCCAGCTCAAGACCTTCCGTTAATTTGATGTATTTTGTACAAATCCCATACCAAAAGTACATTGGAAAAGATTCTATATATCCAGTAAAATTGTAACACGAACATATTACAATTTTTTCCTTGAAAAATATTCTATAAATCCAATAAAATTATCACATGAATATACATTATGTACACTCATATATATATAAATATTCTAAAAGTGCGTTCACTTACGTAGCATTCTCTTCACAATCAAATGATATTACTACCAAGTTTATATCTCTACCCATTTTTGAATTATTGCCCCAAAAGTCAATATACCCCACATTTACATAAAAATTTCAAAATTTTCAAAAATCTAATTTTTATGTATCTAGATACTTCTCAATGCGCTGATTCCAAATTTTGAAACCGCAGGTCGATATCTCTTTTCGTTCTCGAGATATTTAGATTCAAAGTTTTGTTCAGAACTGCCCATTTTTGGGTAATAACCCAAAAATGGGTCGAGATATGAATTTGGCGACAACACCATTCGATTCTACGGGCAAAATTACATAAGTACACCAATTTTCAGAATTTTTGAACGCCGCATACAATCTCTAAAGCAAAATAACTGAAAATGACCAAAAATCGCAAAAATCGTAAGGGGTACCCCTTACGATTTTTTCAGATTTTGACCATTTTCAGGGATTTTCAAGCTTTTATTTATAAAAAATGAACCGGTTGGACAAAAATTATGAAAATTGCTATGCTTATGTATTTTTGTCCGTAGAATCGAATGGTGATGTCGCCAAATTCATATCTCGACCCATTTTTGAGTTATTACCCAAAAATGGGCAGTTTTGAGCAAAACTTTAAATCTAAATATCTCGAGAACGAAACGAGATATCGACCTGCGGTTTCAAAATTTGGAATCAGCGCATTGAGAAGTATCTAGATACATAAAAATTAGATTTTTGAAAATTTTGAAGTTTTTATGTAAATGTGGGGTATATTGACTTTTGGGGCAATAATTCAAAAATGGGTAGAGATATAAACTTGGTAGTAATATCATTTGATTGTAAAGAGAATTCTACGCAAGTGTACGCATTTTTAGAGTATTTATATATGAGTATACAGGGTGTCCCATTTAAGGTACGAATGCATTGGTATCTCGAGAACCGTAAGAGCTACGAGGTTGGTTAAATTAGACAAAAGTTGCCCCATTAGGAGGCTATTTCAATGGTGTTTTGTTATTTGCAAAAAAATGCATAGGTCACTAGATACAGGTGAAAATGTAAATTTAGCGATTTTCTTTTTTTGCTTATAACTTTGTTATATGAAATAATACAAGATTCTGGTTTGCACTTTCTTAAGGCACTTTTGTATGGTGAATTTGCAGAAGTACTCAAATTTTTTTTATATCTAACCATTTACGAGTTACTGATAGCAACTTTTATTTTTCATATGGAGGTCATATTAAGCTATGGCATTTTTAAATAGAGATTTTTTTTAGCTTTACAATGATTTAAAACAATAATAATTTATTTTTATAATTAACAGAAAAATTAACAAAAATTGTTATTTATACTAAAATTAAATTGAAAAAAGTAAATCGAAAGCTGCTATGGAAACAACGAACAACGAAAAAGTGCAACAATTGAATTTCTGAATTTTACTTGACAATAGTAGATTATTACGAGTAAAAAACGAACTTTGACAACGAATGTAACAACTCAACATATCATATTTTTCCCAACGAGAAAAATTAATTTTTATTACTCGTAATAATCTACTATTGTCAAGTAAAATTCAGAAATTCAATTGTTGCACTTTTTTGTTGTTTGTTGTTTCCATAGCAGCCTTCGATTTACTTTTTTCAATTTAATTTTAGTATAAATAACAATTTTTGTTAATTTTTCTGTTAATTATAAAAATAAATTATTATTGTTTTAAATCATTGTAAAGCTAAAAAAAATCTCTATTTAAAAATGCCATAGCTTAATATGACCTCCATATGAAAAATAAAAGTTGCTATCAGTAACTCGTAAATGGTTAGATATAAAAAAAATTTGAGTACTTCTGCAAATTCATCATACAAAAGTGCCTTAAGAAAGTGCAAACCAGAATCTCGTATTATTTCATATAACAAAGTTATAAGCAAAAAAAGAAAATCGCGAAATTTACATTTTCACCTGTATCTAGTGACCTATGCATTTTTTCGCAAATAACAAAACACCATTAAAATAGCCTCCTAATGGGGCAACTTTTGTCTAATTTAACCAACCTCGTAGCTCTTACGGTTCTCGAGATACCAATGCATTCGTACCGTAAATGGGACACCCTGTATACATATATAATGTATATTCATGTGATAATTTTATTGGATTTATAAAATATTTTCCAAGGAACTTTCTGTATGGAATTTGTACAAAATTGTATTATGATCGTATTACAATTTTACTGGATATATAGAATCTTAGAAAATTAGATTTTTAAAAATTTTGAAGTTTTTATCTAAATGTGGGGTATATTGACTTTTGGGGCAATAATTGAAAAATGGGTAGAGATATAAACTTGGTAGGTAGTAATAATATTTGATTGTGAAGAGAATGTTACGTGTTACGTTCACGATGTTAAGATAAAAGTCTGTAAATGATAATACAATGGATACATAGAATACAAAATTGAATCGTTGTTTACATAAAAAATCTGTTGTGGCCAGCACAAAACCTTCCGTCAATTCTATGTATTTTGCACAAATCCAATACCAAAAGTTCCTAGGAACAGATTCTATATAATATGTAAATAAAACAATATTTAACTGCGTTTTTTTTTAAGAAAATCTGTTAAAAACTTCAAATAAGGGTACTTCCGGTGGATCAATTATAACCAAAATCTAATCAACTCTTCATATGGATGTACAGAAGAGGAATACGAAAGAATTATAATTTTTAGAATTGTAGTATTGGAGTTATCGTCGGAGAAAAATTTGTCACACACGGACATACATTACACACACACATACAGACATCATCCTAAAAATAGTGAATTCGTATTGTAGGGACCCTGAAACGAGCTTATTCATTAAAAACTCACCACCGAATTTTTTGACCAAAGACAATACTTTCCTTACCTAAAGGTGACGGAAGGTAAAAATTGCTTTCATTAAACAAACATTAACCCCAAATAAAAGCAACTGTAACGTTTAAGTATTAATTGTTGTTATAACTTTTCCAAAAAAGATTTCTAGAATATATAATTAACCAATTAGAGTACCATTTTTGTGCTTTCAGAGATTTACAATTAGAATTGAAAACAAAAGAATCAAGTTGAATTGTTCTTTCTATTAAGTAGTTCTGCACAAGTTAATAGTTGAAACAGATTGATTTCCTGTATTCCTGTTGAATAGATTGCACACATTTTACTCAGTAGACAATAAAAAATAAAACTAAATAACGACTTGAATTTAAGTGTCAATTACTTCCTAACCTTATTTCCCGCATCTTGTGTTGCAATAAAAAAAAAAAAGAAAATGCGATAGTGTGATAGCGCTGATTGTTTTCCACGAGAGCAAATTCAAATAAAATGAATGTGCAGCTGTAAAATGTAACCTAGTTTATTTTTTCTTTAATCGCGTTATCTGCTTCGCTACTCTCCCTTCGTATCATTGCGTTACGCAAAACAATTAAATACACTCGCTGATAAAAGATAAAATTTCCGCAAGTTACGGGGTTTTTACGAGAATCATGCAAATTTACTTTTATTTGATTAAAACATAGAAAATTTATGAGTACAGATTGTGTTACACCGTCTTCACACACGTAATTTAAACACGGGAAAAAGATTAAGAGACTGTTAACATGTTTTATTATTATTGCGAATCAGTTGGGGGTAATTTGTTCAGATTAATAAATTGTAAAAATAGTTATTATTATTTAGAGAAAAAAAGCCCGTTTGACACTACCACAATTATATTTTCATCCTCGTTTTATTTACCGACAGAGAGAGCATTTTAATAAAAGTTTGTTTTTCAAAAAAGTTTTTTTTATTTATTTATGGATACTCTACTGCCACATATTCGCGAGTGAAGAAGAGGAGGACATTAGCGCGTGACGTAATAATATGGTCGGTTTAAGGTAGATGCTTCGTTTCTCGCAACTGTATTCTTATACACTGCGGCGTTTGAAATACAAAGTAATATTAATATTATAGTTAATATTAAATAAAAATTATGTTCAGCATTCTCTCAAATTTGGAATTTACATGATTCGAGTCTTTGTTTTCTTGAATCTACATAGTACTGCATTATTACAGTCTTTGGTAGATTAATGGAGAGATAAGTATTATTATTTTATTGTCATCTTTGTGCAGGCAGGTCTACAAGTTTAGATTTCATTATGAAGTATTTTAATAAAGACACTAAGTAATTATTATCTTGTAGTTATACCCGGCAAAATATAATCTTCTTTACAAAATGCAAGGAGCATGCATATTTTTACTCGGTTCCTTTCCCATTTTTAAAAGATGAATGCATAACTTTCGTCTACCAACTATTTTAAATTGGCAAATTTCTCTAATACATTTTTCTATAGAATTTAGGTTCTTGTTTTTGGGAAATTATGGAAATTAATTATGTCTGGATTTCTGCGTGCTAATGACGTACATAGGTTAAATGCAACTAAAACGTGTTGAAGTTTTATATTTTGTTATTATACTTTATTTCACGTAAGAATAGCGTTGGTTTAGTTAGGGATATATAAATTCTACCCTTTGATTGGTCAGAATATAAACCTATTTCACAAAAACGAAACAAATATCGCCTGTCAGTTGTCAAATAAAATCTACAGAATTAAGTGATGTTTAACCATATTTTGTTGCAATTTTAGATTTTGACACTTTTACAGATAAATATATTTATTATTGACAAAGCTTGGTTTCACAAATTTAAATTATTTATTCAATGCATGTAAAAACGGTCGGCTCTTAAGAGTAATCTTCTATTTTCTTACGTAAAATGAAGTATAGCCTACAAATTTCATTCCACTCGTGATTTATTTGTTAAATAAGTGACAGAAACGATGCGTTCGCCGCTACCTCGGCTAGGATTTACTACCATGCACTAGTTCATCTTTTCGCCGCTAGACGTCATATTGCTCTATTTCACTAGCGAATACTTATCTACACATATGTAAATATGATGTTAATTTTTGTGCAACAATTCGTCAATTATTTTCCTAATTAGTTACTATTTTGATATTTGACCTCTAATTTAAAATTGTTCTCTCTATCGCATAATCTAATGTCAAGCTTATCATAATTAATTTCTGTGCTTCGCAACGTACTTAATCAAAATTGCTTTGACATTCGTGCTATTGGCAGGAATGAAATTAGCAATTATATTTGCCATATTTCAATGGCAATGTCGAGTGTTACCATGAATCGCATAATATCGAGAGAGCTGTTAACTTTATGAAAAAGCTTTTGACAATGTGTTAAATGAACAAGTTCCGAAAGCTTCATTGTTTGCGTCAAACATTTTGTTGACTTTTGAAATTCGTGGTTTCAAAACAAAACACAATATGTTCAAGTGTTCTTGAAACGTGTTACATCCATCGATTCAAGCTCAGAATGAAAGCTTGTGCTTAACAATAATGAAGATCACAAAAACAAAACGGCAACAAGGCATGTAATCGAAAACAAAGCTTTCAAAAATTAAACCGTGCGAAGAGTGGACAAATATTTATCCTCGTACCAAATCGATTAAAAATAGAAAGATATTACTTTGCCAACAATAAGCCGGATTAGTAACAAATTGACTTGAAAACTGATATTGCAACAGATATAGGAAATTTGTAAAAACTAAATTGTCAAAATTCCAATTGAGATCACAATTGAAAAGTAGGCACATTGTTATATTTTGGGATTATCTTGACTGAATTAAGTTTATGTTTTCATTAACATCAATGGTACTAAGGACAAAAATCTGTTGTGGTCAGCACAAGACCTCTCGCCATTTCCATATGAGGCTATATAAGTATTGTATTGCACTTCGCTATCGAACCGTCGTTTTATATCGAAATATTACAGAACTTTACCCAAATATTGTTTTTGATTATATTTAACATGTCTTCTGCACACATATATAATTCTAATTATATCTATTTATCATTGCATGAGGAAATTCCTAAATTTCAGAGATTCTTCCAATTCATTAATCAGGTTGGCGGTATTTCTGATGGATATATGCATTTTACCTATAATTCAAATATTTAATTATTAAAACAATAAGAAATATTAAATATACTTCCCAGAAAAAACTATCAGCATGTCACTAAAACTGTTGATTTTTGACACTGACATATGTCAAGTGGTTTCCTTAGTGCCTTAGCCTCTGCGATTACAATATTATATATATTATAATGTCTTTATCTCTAAATCTATACAAGATATAATAAAAATTTTAAGTGTATTAGATGGAGAATTTTGATCTTCAATATTTGTCATAACAGAAATTTCCAAAAAAATATATTTAAAAGAATTTTTCTAAGAAACTACTACTTCCGGTTGTCCAATTGTTACCAAAACCTTTTCAGCTCTTCCCAGGAATGTCAGATTGAGGAAACTGCAGTTAAATATTTTTTAAGTCTTATAGTTTTTGAGGAATCGTCCCTCCAACATCCAGACACACATACACACACACACACACACACACACAGAGACATCATTTTAAAAATGTTATAATCGGATTCTAGGAACCTTAAATCGTGCTTATTCAATAAAATCTGAATATGCGAATTTTAGCATGAATCCAATACCACTCTTAGCGAGAGGTAAAAAAATCTGGTCCTTCGAGCCGGACATTTGGTAAAAATTCGAAACATTTCCATATATTACTTGTACTTCAATTTAATCGAATATATTATTACTATTCTCCTCTCAAAACTGCCATTATTACTTCAAATTTATTTATTTTTGACAGTGTTATTTATTTGTCATTATATGAATAATTTGAATCCGTCAATTGCGTGACCAAAGGATTGTATTTGTAAAAAGTTTTTGAAAAATCTGTTTACCCAAGGTAAACGTCTACGTCACGGTTTCTCATGTTCATTTGTTTCATTTTATTTATTTATTTTAAAAAATAAAATCATTCATTCATAGACGTATCAAATTCATAGAATAAATTCAGACTTTTTCTGGAAAAGTTCAACAATATTGAAATCATTACTTAATCCACTATTTCTACCAATTGTCCTTTTGTAGAAGAAATCGTTAATGTCTGTATACGAGAATCTATGCCATAGAAATGGAGATAGTGTAATAGTTCAGATTCGAATTTGAGCAATAAAAACTATGAGCTACTAGATTTTATTGAGACTATTTATTTCCAATATAGCTATGAATTTCATTGACGTTGAGTCTCTATAACGTTAGTTAGTACATAAACTCACTCACATTTACATATAACCTTTCTCTGTTAGAGTTTATAATGTTCCAAACCACTCAGACGGTCCAATAATTTAGTTAATAATTACAGATAGCTAAAGATCTTTAACCCCGTTATAGCTCGCTTACAAAACGAGTAGAATATTAAATTACAGCCATCTAGCCGTACACAAGAGTTAAAATGGTTAGACTCGGAGTGTAATATTATGGTCTAAAACTACTTAAATTAACAACTACGAGTAGTTTGTTGTAGACGTCTACATGGTTTGGAGTCGCACCCGCAATCCTATTAAACAATTAATAAATTACTGTCAAAGAGTACGAGCTTTATCCCGTATCAGTTTAGTTAATATCTGAAACAATAACTAACGTAAATCATCCTAATTTTTAAATAATATTATAGATATTTGTAGCAAAATATGTTTACTAAAATATCCAATGGTTTGTATGGCAACACTTTAGAACAACAAAAAATAAATTATACAATTCGATTCAATTTGATGCTTCAGATTAAATGTTAATATTATATTTTATAAAATAGAAGCTAGGAAGCTATTCTCTGACAGTAAATTTGACGTTTTACACAAATTATATCAACGAACATGATTTGTTTAATTAGTGCGCGTCAACTTCAAGGCATGGTGTGCTCGCGCAAAACCCTAAAATCTACTTCCTAAAATCCTAAATAATCACTAGATTTAGGGCAGACAAAATTAAGATTTAGATATTAGTCTTAGACAGCTTTAGCTTTGCCAATAATTGAAAAAAAAATCGTAGTTTTCATTCAATTCAAATTTGGAGCAATATATTATAAAAATAAATAGATATAAATTCCTTACGACGAAATACATTGATTGGTGGGTTTCATATTTACTTTCCGTCACCTTTAGGTAAGGAAGGTATTGTCTTTGGTCAAAAAATTCGGTGGTGAGTTTTTAATGAATAAGCACGTTTTAGAGTCCCTACAATACGAATTTACTAATTTTAAGATGATATCTGTATGTATGTATGTTTGTGTATATATATATATATATACAGGGTGTTAATACTAAGTCGTTACACCCAAAAATGGTAGTTAGAACTCATTAAAACAAACAACTTTTCTTAGTTCCAATTTTTGATTTGGTGCCCCGGTTCGTAGTTATTGGAGTTCTTTTGTTTTTCGAAAAATCGTCATAACTCCCTTATTTTAAAGACTATTGAAAATTTATTTTCTTTCAAAATTACCTTTAGGCTTTCTAAAACATTTGGCATTTACAATTATTTTCTATTTTTTTCAAATGGCAAAATGGCGATCGATCAAAAATTTCAATACATGATTTTTTGATAACCACTCCATCGATTTTGGAAAGTAAAACATTTATAAAATCCTTAAACTATCTACTACAATATTTGTCATAAACATTTTTTTCAATCTATCCAAAAAAAGTGTTTATTCATTTACTTGACTTACATAAGTGCAATGTGTTCAAAAATAATCCTAACTTGGAGTAGGCTGTGAACAAAAAAAACGTATACCAATTTGAAAGAATTTAATTAAAAAAAATCTGTTGTGGCCAGCACAAAACCTTCCGTCAATTTGATGTATTTTGTACATATCCTATACCAAAAGTTCCTTGAAAAAGATTCTATATATCCTGTATCATTGTAACAAGAACACACTATTTTTTACATAACCATACTGAAAGTTCCTTTGAAAAGATTCTAAAATCTAATAAAATTTTAAAACGAATACGAACGTACATTATGTATTGCACTTAACACTTCCTCCTACTTCAACTTTTCCCTATTTTATTAGAAGTCGCTGTTTCTTACTCTTCTTTTCTACTCATTCCTGTCCAAAGCACCTTCGTGACATAGGTCTTTCTCTCTCAAATCTTCTGCTATACAGTCCTTCCATCTTCTCTTTTGCCTTTCTCGTACTTCTGGCATTATAAGTTCCTATCTTGAGGCGAGGCCGCAAATGCAAGTCACTGGCGAGGGACACTCTGTCACTTACATCACTTTCAGGTCATATACTTTCCACTTTGGTTTTGCACTTGATACTGACATCTGTCAATTAGAATTTTTTGAATATAGATATCTGCTGTTTCCATATTTTTTTCAAAGCAGACTGATTTTTGAAAGTTAACCTCTATTAATCTCTCTATAACTTTATATTTATTGAATATGAAGGAAAATGTATAATCAAATCTTACAGAGAATAAAATTTTCTTTCATATTAATGATCATAAAATGTTGAAAAATGATATTTAACTGGGTTTTTTCCAGAAAAACTGTTAAGATCTTCAAATAAGGGTACTTCCGGTTGACCAATTATAACCAAAATCTAATCAGCTCTTCATATGGTTGTAAAGAAGAGGAATACGAAAGAATCATAATTTTTAGAATTGTAGTTTTGGAGTTATCGTCGGAGAAAAATTTGTCACACACACACACACGGACACACAGACACACACACAGACAGACACACACACAGACACACACACACACATACAGACATCAATGTAAAATTAGTAAAATCGTATTCTAAGGATCTTAAAACGTGCTTATTCATTGAAAACTCACAACCGAATTTTTTGACCAAAAACAATACCTTCCTTTTGACGGAAGGTAAAAAATTAATTTTGACACGAGATATTGTCAAAAATGTTATCTAATGAAATATTCTTGTATCTTTATTTTAGAAATAGAAATAAATTAGAAAACGGTGAATGGCAATAATCTGTATCTTCCTTTATTATCTTTTCTCCTTAAAATTACATTTTGAGATCAATTGTGACAACTTGATTTTTGAATTGAATAATGATCAGACATAGGTTTCTGTGTTCATAGCCTACTCCGAATTAGGTTTTTTTCTGAACACACTGCATTTATGTAAGTCAATTAAATGAATAAATACTTTTTTTGGATAGATTGAAAAAAATGTTTATGACAAATATTGTAGTAAATAGTTTAAGGATTTTATAAATGTTTTACTTTCGAAAATCGATGGAGTGGTTATCAAAAAATCATGTATTGAAATATTTGATCGATCGCCATTTTGTCATTTGAAAAAATTAAAAATAATTGTAAATGCCAAATGTTTTAGAAAGCCTAAAGGTAATTTTGAAAGAAAATAATTTTTCAATAGTCTTTAAAATAAGGGAGTTACGACGATTTTTCGAAAAACAAAAGAACTCCAATAACTACGAACAGGGGCACCAAATCAAAAATTAGAACTAAGATAAGTTGTTTGTTTTAATGAGTTTTAACTACCATTTTCGGGTGTAACGACTTAGTATTAACACCCTGTATATATATATATATATATATATATATATATATATATATATATATATATATGTGTGTGTGTGTGTGTGTGTATGTGTCCGTGTGTGACAAATTTTTCTCCGTCGATAACTCCAATACTACAATTCTAAAAATTATAATTCTTTCGTATTCCTCTTCTGTACATCCATATGAAGAGTTGATTAGATTTTGGTTATAATTGATCCACCGGAAGTACCCTTATTTGAAGTTTTTAACAGTTTTTCTTAAAAAAAAAACGCAGTTAAATATTGCCAGTGTCAAGAAGATGTGTTGGACAGAAATGAGTGGAAGACAAGACGAAACAGCTACCTCTAATAAAATAGGGGAAGCTGAAGAATAAAAAGAAGTGTCAAGTGCATTTTACTTAGTGTATGTTTATGTTATATATTTTTATTGGATTTATAGTATAGAAATAGTATGTGTTCGTGTTTGATTTTACATGATCTTATATAGAATCTGTTCCAAGGACCTTTTGGTATGGGATTTGTACAAAATACATCGAATTGACGGAAGGTTTTGTGCTGGCCACAACAGATTTTTTATTTTTGAGCCAAATTTTAAAAATATTTTTTGTAACTTTTCCAATAAACAATCATTTGAAGAAAATTGTGTCAGTCATTACCGATATGTTTCTAATTTATGAAAAAGTTCAAATATAATTTTTTAAGGAACACATTTTGAACTGAAGAATTATTATTTCGCCAATTCAAACGCCAGCCACCTAATCTATACCCCAGTAAAGAAATTTTCCACATTACGTAGTTTAGGCATATGACATGAGTTACATAAAGTTGATTGTTTTAATCGGAGATTTAAAAAAATCTGATGTGGCCAACACAAAACCTCCCGCTATTGAATTTTTATTAATTTAAATACATATTTACGTATTTACTAAAGCTGCAAACTGTTCCATTGCAGAAAATTATTGCTTTATTTACTATTTTCTTTTTAAAATGTCACTATTATTAATTTGAAGTGATTAGTTTTTTGACAGTGACATTTACTGTCAGTTCATTTGAAATATGAACTGTGTAACAAAGCAATTATTGTGTTTATCTTAGGCTTCGCGACTAATAAAAAAAATTATTTTTAAATTTATCTCTAAAATATATAGAAAAAGTATTAATGCATTCCTGTAGAAAATTCAATAATCTTTAATTTTCATAAGACATAAAATGCGAAAAAATGGCATTTAATGTTATTTTTTGAAGAAAAACCATTATGAACTTCAGGTAAAGTGCCATTTCCGGTTATCCGATTTACACCAAAATCTAATGGCTTCTTTTCATATTAGAATAGGGTATAAATACAAGGTTTCATAATTTTTTGAATGATAGTATTTGAGTTAGAGCGAAGACAAAATCCCTACACATACACACATACAGATATCATCGTGAAAATGTTAAATTTGGATTCTAGGGACCTTAAAACGTGGCCATTTACTAAAATCTCGATAAGTGATTTTTAGCACGATCCCTATACCTCCCTTACCAAGGGTAGCGGGAGGTAGAAATATGCTGACTTTTTATGCAAAGCATTCGTCGCAATCACAGATAATGATAAGATTGTAAAACTAAAAATCTGATGTGGCCAACACAAAACCTCCCGCTATTTAATTTTTACATACATACATACATACGTACATAAAATCACGCGATTCCCACTTAGGGGGTTAAGCAAATAACCGAAAACAATAGTAACAATAAGAAAAGGGATAAGAGTAAGAGTTCAGCTGACTCACTTCACTCTTTAACAACATTCTACTTTCGCCTTGTCCACAATCATAATAGCATTCATACATAAGAACATATTAAAGTGACCGATTTTCGGTAGCGAATAACCCCATCCGGACCACAATAATAGTTACGCAACAACCTTCCTTCGCCACACTTTCTTATCCATTTTTATTAATTTAAATACATACTTACGTATTTACTAAAGCTGCAAACTGTTCCAATGCATAAAACTATTGATTTATTTACTATTTTCTTTTTAAAATGTCACTATTATTAATTTGAAGTGATTAGTTTTTTGAAAGTGACATTTACTGTCAGTTACATTCATTTGAAATATGCATATGTTTTTCTTAGGCTTCGGGACTAATAAAAAAAATTATTTTTAAATTTATCTGCAAAATATATAGAAAAAGTATTAATGTTTTCCTGTAGAAAATTCAATAATCTTTAATTTTCATAAGACATAAAATGCGAAAAAATGGCATTTAATGATATTTTTTGAAGAAAAACCATTATGAGCTTCAGGTAAAGTGCCATTTCCGGTTATCCGATTTACACCAAAATCTAATGGCTTCTTTTCATATTAGAATAGGATAGAAATACAAGGTTTCAGAATTTTCTGAATGATAGTATTTGAGTTAGAGTGAAGACAAAATCCCTACACATACACACACACACACACACACACATACATACATACATACATACATACATACACACACACATACACACATACAGACATCATCGTGAAAATGTTAAAATTGGATTCTAGGGACCTTAAAACGTGGTCATTTACTGAAATCTCAATACGTGATTTTTAGCACGATCCCTATACCTCCCTTACCAAGGGTAGCGGGAGGTAAAAATGACATTATCGAGTCATCAATAATAATAAATGCACAAGTACAATTGAGGTATTTGGTCTAGTCCACTCAACTACAATCACAGACGCGTTTCGCTCATCAGTGTGAATTAAATCACACTTTGTCGAAATCGAAAAATTCTGATTACTAGCTTGTCACAAACGTAATTCTAGTTGTACGTGTGCTTCGTCGTTATCTTAATTGCATTTCTCTCACTGTCGTTCCATAAAGATTCTTAGTGCATACGAATGAATCTGTAGGTGAATTAACATAAACCCATACAACGAGGACAAAATGTTGATATGAAATCTCTATCTTTATACAAACAGAAATGGGTTAGTGTGTGAGCAAACAAAAAAAAAATCGTGTTTATTATTATACTTCGTTTTAGTTACGAATGAAACAGATGGCGCTTGATAGTCGACAGTTTTGCATTGTATTACATAAACTAATTAAAAACGTCAAACCAAACTCTGTAAATATGGGGTGTTTTGTACTCGTTTGTAAAATGTACAGTACCAATACCTGTTATTAAAATTCATTAAGGCGAAATCGCAAAACGTGGTTAATTATCAGTGATTACTGCTGATTTCATTTCGTAATTGGCAGTTGACAGCTGACAACTTTTCAATATTGTGCACTCGGTGCACGTTTTAATTAATCCGAATGAATCAGAGGGTAGAAAACACTTCCCTACCTAAACCTGTAATCCATTTTCATCAGAAACGTTTTTATTTTTCATTGAAACGTTCTACAATTTTTTAATACTTATAATTTTAATTTCAATTCATTTAGTGCTTGCTAGCATTAGAGGCTATTTCGTTCGTAGAATAATATTTTTGTGTTCAAATACATTTTAAAGAAAAGTTAGGACTACTACGTGAATATTACCCAACTATCAATAGCACGGCTTAATTTTATGCCAGACACTTTTTCCCTTGTTAAACGTCTATGTCAAGGATTGCTTGGGACACCCAGTATGCTATGCTATAGCAAGTGCGCGTTTAGTTGACCCTGATACTGTGTATACTTTGGCTTATACGTCGTCAAGTCATAAGTTCTGTCCCAAACTTTTATTGTGTTTTTATGCGATCTAAGTAACCGTTGAAAACAAAAATGAAGATATGTCATTTAATGTTGTCAGTGTTGAATACAAAAGTGTCAACAGTTCTTTGATAAGTTGTTAAATAATAATGGAGTGGAGTAAAAAAGAAGATCGTGTTGCCGTAATTGCTTTGCACAGGTGTAGGCATTCAGCAACAACGATTTTTAAATTATAGAAAAATTTAGAAATCACACAGAAATTTGTTTATCGTACCATTAAGCGATACACTGAAGTCTCTTCTGTTGCTAACAAACCACGCTTTGGTCGACCTCGCATCGAACACCAGCAGTAATAAAAGCTGTTGAAGCTCGTATTCGCCGAAATTATAGACTAAAACAGAAATTGATGGCTTTGCAGATGCATTTGTTAAGGGAATCCTTGAAGCGAGTTATTAATGAGGACCTCAAACTACTTACCGTAGAAAAAAGAGCCATCTTCTTATGTCACGTTTAAAAAAAAATAGGCAAGTGAGAGCAAACCTGCTTCTTCATCGGCACGCAGATAACAAGCATTGAGAAATTCTTTTTACAGATGAGAAAATTTTTACAATCGAAGAACATTTAAATAAGCAAAATGATAGAGTGTATGCTCATAGCAGTTCTGAAGCTGCTGAAAAGGTTTCTGTTGTTCAACGAGGTCATCACCCGGCATCTGTGATGGTTTGGTTGGGTGTGTCATATCTGGGGGCTACACAAGTTCATTTTTGTCTAAAAGGCGTCAAAACTGGAGCTAAAGTGCATCAAGAAGACATTTTTAAGGGGATTGTAAAGTCTCTGAGTACCACTATGTTTAAAAATGAGCACTGGGTTTTCCAACAGGACTCAGCGCCAGCTCACAAAGCAAAGTCTTCGCAAGAATGGTTTTATCGCCAAAATATCGACTTAATTGACGATTGGCCCTCATCAACTCCAGACCTAAATCCCTTGGACTATAAAATCTGGTCTTATTTGGAGGAAAAAGTCTGTTCTTCAAGCCACAGAAATTTGGAACACTTAAAGGCGTCTTTGGTAAAAGCAGTGGCCAATATTCATATGAATATGGTACTTGCCATAGATGACTGACCTCGAAGATTAAAAGCCTGTGTACAAGCACGTGGAGGTCATTTCGAGTAAAATGTAGCTTGACATGTTCATAGTATATTAGAGTTTCATATTCTAATAAAATTTTGTGTCTTGATTTCATTTGTTTTATCAAGTCTTACTTTAATCTTGGGACAGAACTTATGACCTGACTACGTAAATTTTAGGTTCTCCGCATTCCAGGTAAGCGCCAACTTAACGTGCGGCAGCTATACATATATTAAACGCACCCACAAAAATCGTTTATTAATAGCAAATCATGCATTAATAAATGATATACATTAATGAAATCTATTACTAAACGGTCAAGGCAAAAATATAATTCATGGTGTGGATTTGCTATTGACGATTATGCGAAAACAAAGGCGCCCATGCGGTCAACAATGGCGGCGGCGGCGCAGGCACCAAAATAGCGACGCAGGGCGTCAGGACAGCGGGGGTAGGGGGAGGCGGCATCGCTAGGGGGCCATATTGATTTTCTCGCCGGGGGCTGAGGCTGAGGCTTCAGGCGCTGCCACCAAGACGAAAACCAATCCTCACTCAACTCACTCATAAGACTCATGAAAACGATATACATGCATCAAATATAAACATGATGGAGAGATAGTCATACTTAGTTGTTTATGTACCCAGCCATTTACGATCATCTTTTTACCACGAATGTGGAATTTAGTTGCACCGTAAGTGATAAATGACCTAGTTGCCGGGTGAAGCATCAGACCTAGTAAATTATATAATTACCAAATTTGGTGATGTTTATATGGATTTATTTTGTACATATTATACATAAACCAGAAATAATCATAAAAATCTGTTGTGGCCAGCACAAAACCTTCCGTCAATTCGATGTATTTTGTACAAATCCCATACCAAAAGGTCCTTGGAACAGATTCTATATAATATCATGTAAAATCAAACACGAACACATACTATTTCTATTCTATAAATCAAATAAAATTATAACATAAACATACACTATGTAAAATGCACTTGACACTTCTTCTTATTCTTCAGCATCCCCTATTTTATAAGAGGTAGCTGTTTCCTCTTTTCTTCCACTCATTCTTGTTCAACACATCTTCTTGACACAGGCATTCCTTTCAGTCTTCTGCGATGCAGTCCTTCCATCTTCTCTTTGCGTGTCACTTGCGAGGAGCACTATGACATACCAATTTTGTGATTCTACACTTTCCATATTTGGTTTTGCACTTGCAACTGACATCTGTCAATTAGAATTTTTTTAATATATCAGCATCAGCTGTTTCCATGATAAATAGCAAAGCTGACTAATTTTTGAAAATTAATTTCTTTATAATACTTTAAATCTACATCTATTGAATATGAAGGAAAATGTATAATCAAACTGTATAGAGAAGAATATTTTCTTTCTTTCTTCTGTGGTGCACTCTCCACACCAGCTATGAGTGCCCGTGAGGTGACGCCTGGTAAGCGCCCACACTGTAAAATATATTGTCATCATTACCGATGTCTACATGTGTTGTAGATACTGGCACACCCAGAAATGAGTAATATGCCGTGATGATATATTTATTTATTTAGAGACCAAAGGATCAAATAAAGAAAAAAATATTATTAACAGAAGTAAGAAAAAAGGACAAATGTCAAAACTGATCAAAACGGGGGTTCAGATATTTTAAAATTCATTAACATTCAGGTATGAAATATTTGACACATAAAATTTGACATATTTCTACCCTAATTTTGCAATAATGAGTTTCCTTTTACACCTTCCATTTACAATAATACTTCTTCATTTGACTAAAGGATATCTGTATTACTTTTCCATGTGGTAAAATTTCTAAATCACAATTGAATCTCATTGATACATGTAGAAAATATTACAATGTTGCCATATACTTAATACAAGATTTAATACAGACCTTAATACAACCCACTGAATTCCACCCCAAGTGTTTAGTGATAGTGAGCGTAAGGGTGTTCCATCTCAGTAAAGTGATGGGCAATACAGTAACCGTCCTCTTCAAGTGAAGCGTCCACCAGTAAGAAAAAGTGTCATCCTTGGGTAAGAGAACAAAGAGTAAAACAAAATTTATTGACCCCGCCCCCCAACCCCCTGTTACATATACAAAATACGAAAAAATATGTTAACACAAACTAAAAGTACGAAATAATTATCAACTTATTAAATAAGTATCTATATTTTCAAATATTTAATAAAACTTATTTTTATTTGTCTTCGTCAAACAAGTATTGGTGAGACATTAAATTCAATTCGACCACAAATTAAAAACATATACCTAAAATAGAAAAACTTTTTATGGTCAAATTTACGACTTGAT
This sequence comes from Ophonus ardosiacus, assembly GCA_943142095.1. Classification (NCBI taxonomy): domain Eukaryota; kingdom Metazoa; phylum Arthropoda; class Insecta; order Coleoptera; family Carabidae; genus Ophonus; species Ophonus ardosiacus. The sequence goes on from OW964823.1 coordinate 756,877, forward strand.
ACGAGCAATAATTTTGTTTCCTTCTTCATAAATTTGTTAACTCTGCTAGTTCACGAATTTATGGCCATCTAAAACTATTTTAAATAATAATTCAAAAATGACTTGTGACCATTACAATCTATTACACAACTTTCCTAACCGTTCCACTTTATGGTGATATAGTGTAACATAAATTTTAAATGATTTTACAGTGTAAAATAATAATGTCTTGTACGCCACTTGCATCGCTTTGAAGGAAATAAATCTAAAGTATATGTTCATCAGCCCCATGCAATATTCAGTTTCCGGTACAGGCGAACACTTCCAGTTAATTGTTCACACCACGGCCGTCGGCGCGCTGTGTGCGCAAGCCTCAGTTGAGAATTCACCGGGAGAGCTTTTAGTAAAAGCATGAAAAATTAGCTTTTTGTTGCTGACGTGAGATTGGTAATTTATAAAAGTGAGCACTAATCGGAAATAAAAATTAATCTTGAAAAACAATTTACGATAAAAGGTGATCGAGTATCAAATAATGTTTTTATACATTGCTTTGTAAAAGAAAAAATCTGTTGTGGCCAGCACAAGACCTCTCGCCACTTCCATATTAGGCTATATAAGTAATGTATTGCACTTCGCTATCGAACCGTCGTTTTATAACAAAATATCACAGAACTTTACCCAAATATTGTTTTTGATTATATTTAACATGTCTTCTGCACACATATATAATTCTAATTATATATATTTTTCATTGAATTAGGAAATTCCTAAATTTCAGAGATTCTTCCAATTCATTAATCAGATTGGCGGTATTTCTAATGGATATATGCATTTTACCTATAATTCAAATATTTAATTATTAAAACAATAAGGAAGATTAAATATATTTCCCAGACAAAATATCAGAAGGTCACTAAAACTGTTGATTTTTGACACTGTCACATATGTCATTTACAAACTATGTTATAAACATTTGAATTTGTTAAGTGGTTTCCTTAGTGTCTTTATCTCTAAATCTATATAAGATATAATAAAAAATTTAATTGTATTACCTAGATGGAGAATTTTGATCTTCAATATTTGTCATAACAAAAATTTCCAAAAAAATATATTTAAAAGAATTTTTCTAAGAAACTACTACTTCCGGTTGCCCAATTGTTACCAAATTGCTCCAAAAGTCAATATACCCCACATTTAGATAAAAACTTCAAAATTTTCAAAAATCTAATTTGTATGTATCTAGATACTTCTCAATGCGCTGATTCCAAATTTTGAAACCGCAGGTCGATATCTTGTTTCGTTCTCGAGATATTCACATTTAAAGTTTTGCTCAAAACTGCCCATTTTTGGGTAATAACCCAAAAATGGGTCGAGATATGAATTTGGCGACATCACCATTCGATTCTACGGACAAAAATACATAAGTATAGCAATTTTCATAATTTTTGTCCAACCGGTTCATTTTTTATAAATAAAATCTTGAAAACCCCTGAAAATGGGCAAAATCTGAAAAAATCGTAAGGGGTACCCCTTACGATTTTTGCGATTTTTGGCCATTTTCAGTTATTTTGCTTTAGAGATTGTATGCGGCGTTCAAAAATTCTGAAAATTGGTGTACTTATGTAATTTTGCCTGTACAATCGAATGGTGTTGTCGCCAAATTCATATCTCGACCCATTTTTGGGTTATTACCCAAAAATGGGCAGTTTTGAGCAAAACTTTGAATCTAAATATCTCGAGAACTAAAAGAGATATCGACCTGCGGTTTCAAAATTTGGAATCAGCGCATTGAGAAGTATCTAGATAAATAAAAATTAGATTTTTAAAAATTTTGACGTTTTTATCTAAATGTGGGGTATATTGACTTTTGGGGCAACAATTCAAAAATGGGTAGAGATATAAACTTGGTAGTAATATTATTTGATTGTAAAGAGAATGTTACGTAAGTGTACGCATTTTTAGAGTATTTATATATGAGTAGGTATACATAATGTATATTCATGTGATAATTTTATTAGATTTATAGAATATTTTTCAAGCAGCTTTCTGTATGGAATTTGTACAAAATTATATTATATCCGTGTTACTATTTTATTGGATATATAGAATCATCTCTAATGAACTTTTGGTATGGGATTTGTACAAAATACATTAACGGAAGGTCTTGTGCTGACCACAACAGATTTTTTCGTGAGAGAATAATTCAAAAATGGGTAGAGATATAAACTTGGTAGTAATATCATTTGATTGTAAAGAGAATGCTACGTAAGTGTACGCATTTTTAGAGTATTTATATATCAGTATATACATATATAATGTATATTCATGTGATAATTTTATTGGATTTATAGAATATTTTCCAAGGAACTTTCTGTATGAAATTTGTAAAAAATTGTATTATGATTGTATAACAATTTTACTGGATATATAGAATCTTTTCCAGTGAACTTTTGGTATGGGATTTGTACAAAATACATCAAATTAACGGAAGGTTTTGTGCTGGCCACAACAGATTTTTCAATCCTAGGATGCAAATCCGACATCATAGCCCCGGTCTAAAAGTCTCATATTAAATTGCATTGGAGGCAAATATATTGTAATAATACTGTATTCAAGGATATCATATATAGTATACATCTTTAATTAAACAACAAAATTAACATTATTATTGTATAAAAGTTGTTTGTTTTTACTGATTCGTATAGGTGTATCTTAGTCCGTGTACTAACACTGTGTTCATTGTAAATATTATTTTTACATTTAGCTAGCAATAATAAGTTGGAATGTGTTTAATACGATAATTGCCTATAGACGTTGTGGATCGATTTGTGTAAATGTAGGATAGTGAAGAAATATATATATATATATATATATATATATATATATATATATATATATATATATATATATATACAGGGTGTAAATTTTAAAACGGGCCATAGGGCTATAACATAGAAAAACAGTTGTTTGGACGCCAAATGTTTCTATATTAATTTATTGAAAAAATAATTAATGCATATTATAAAGAAAAAAATTACGAATTTTTTGATACCAAACATGTTATATTTCTGTTTCATATAAAGCCAGAAAATAAATTTAAAAATTTGCACAATTAAGAAAAAATATCAATAGCCGTGAAACTGACAGAAACAAAACAAAACAATTGTTGACTTTAAACGCTCATTAATAAACGTTTCTTACACTTTATTTGTTAAATTATTATTATTTTCGTTTTATTAAGAAGAAATCATGAACAATTTGACTCATGAAGAAAAATTACAAATTATTAATGCTGCGCCTGCGCCACTCGCGCACTTATGACAAATTTTCACACCTAACCTATGAAAATGTACGACGATGACAACAAAGTTCCTGCAGAAATACTAATTGGACTTATTCAACAAATTGTTTACCTTTATTTTTTTATCTTATATAAATATAATGTATTGCAATTGCACCTATAAAAGTTAGATTATACGAAATGTCAAACATAAAATTCTGAATTTTAATTTACTGCACAAACGACGTTATTTTAGTTTAGTTTCTTAATTTAGTAGCTTAATTTAATTTCATAATTTATATGCTGCATAAACCCAGCATAACTGATTTTAATTTGTTCCCTTGTAGTTTGCAGTTTTTCTTGTTTCTTATAACTTAGTTCTTATTACATGTAGATCATCTTTAGTTTGTAAATACCTATTACAATAAATAATAATTGTTTCTGATATAAATATCCTATTTTTTACTTTATTTTGTGTTATTTTGTATTGGTTCATAAATTAATAACTTTCATCTTTAATTGTCCCCTATCATGACAATGTTTTGTTACTGTCTCTTTCATGGCTAATGATATTTTTTCTTAATTGTGCAAATTTTTTAATATATTTTCTGGCTTTATATGAAACAGAAATATAATATGTTTGGTATCAAAAAATTCGTAATTTTTTTCTTGATAATATGCACTAATTATTTTTTCAATAAATTAATATAGAAACTTTTGGCGTCCAAAAAACTGTTTTTCTATGTTATAGCCCTATATAACCCGTTTTAAAATTTACACCCTGTATATATATATATATATATATATATATATATATATATATATATTCTCAAATAATTCAAGCACGTCGACTTAAAAATAATCGAATAACTATCCGTTTAGGGCATACTAAAACGAAGAATTATATTAAGGTTATTTTAACCATATTATAAACAGTTAATTATTACATCCGGCCTGAAAAGGGGCGTTTATGTATCCTAGAGTTAAATAAAATGAATTTAAAAAAACAGTCACAGATAACATCTTTAAAAGTTAAGCTGACCTTGAAGTGAATAATTACTTGTAACAGAACAAAATTAACAGCTACGCAAATAGAACAAGATAACACTAAAGGAAGTCTTCGCGCCTTCGTTATTGATTATACAAATGCGGTATATTCGCTCCCGTAAACATCAGACACTACCCTACTTTATTTAAATAATCCATTACGAGCTTCAGGATCTGAAAGAATCAAGGTATCTTTGTAGCGAGTACCTACATGAGACCTGATATTTAATGCATGAAGCTGAAAAGCCACTATCGAGAATTGGTAGCGTTACACTACAAGTGCCTGCCTGCATTACACTGTAAGAGACCTTCTCAGGCTCAGATATTGAGGAGAGATAATAGTATCACATGAAATATTTTATGAGCACATGAAATACATTTTTAATATGCAACATTTTTGTTCTATATATGATAAAGGGCAACATTTTAAAAATAAAATTATGAGGACCATATTTCGAAAGAGAAACTCATAATACTGTCATGTCATTTGTTTACATTTTGAATCAGAACAGAGTACAAATCAATAAGTTTGATCAGTCGAATCCTTTATCAAAAAATCTTTTGTGATCAGCGCAAGACCTCTCGCCATATCTATATTAGACTATACAGACTGGTTGATTTTTCATTGTCCAGCTTATATCTTCTGAAATATTAAAGATAGAAGAAAAAGTTATAAGGAAAAGTTATTTGATACAACCTGGTCTATAATTTAGCATAAACAATTTTTTTCCAAGGCCTACCAATTTTTCATATTTAATATTTAACTTTGATTTTTTAAATGGAACACCCTGTATATTTTTACGGAATAAATAAATTTCTCTTTACAATGATGTGTAACAAGTAAGGGTTTACCTTTAAATTATGTCTAATAAAGCAAATAGAAATACGAAAAAAGTAGGCTGTGATATTCATTTTACCAGTAACATATGTCACAGATTGCTACTTGATATTTAAATAAAAATATTAATTATTTTGTAAATCATCAATGCTAGTAATTCTATTACTTGCTTTATTAGACATAATTTTATTCAAAGGAAAACCCCTACGTAGCCAATGTTCATGTGTGACAGAAGTTACAGACAGGTATAAACAATAGAATATCATGCCTACTTTTATCATATTTCTATTTGCTTTATAGGACATAATTTAAAGCTAAATCCTTACTTGTTACTTGTTGCACATCATTGTAAAGAGAAATTTATTAAGAATCTTATTTTGTCAAAATATACAGGATGTTCCATTTAAAAAATTAAAGTTAAACATTTTTCCAAAAAATTGGTAGGCCTTAGAAAAAAATTGTTTATGCTAAATTATACATCAAGTATGTATTAAACAACTTTTGTATATAACTTATTTTTGTATCTTTAATATTTCAGAAGATATAAGCTGGACAATGAAAAATGAACCACCCTGTATAAGTATTATGAAAGTTTATGCAATATTTTTGTGAACAATTGAAAAATATGTACAATTTGTTGTATTTTCGACATTGGCGGCAGAAATAGTCATGATAAACTCGACTCTCCTGTGACGTCAAATTACATCGCCCACACGGCTTGCAAAACAAACGCGTATGCCTATTTTTTGCTGCATTGAGTCAGTCTTGAATTTCAACTTGTCAATGTCAATAGTGACAAATTAATCCTCTGTTACACGCACCTGTGGCTTTCTGCCGCGAAAACCAGAAAAACTTGAATAAAACACTCATAATATATTTTTCCTACGACCATTGTTAAAAGTAATCTTTTTAACGGTTACTTAGCGAGTTAAAAATAACAGTTTATAACACAGTGAATATTTTTAAATCGTTGTCATTGACAACGGATTAAAAGTAAAAAACAAATTTACTTTTAACACTAGTGTTAAAAAAGAACTAAATCTAGTTACATTTAGTGTTAAAAATATAACTAAATCTAGTTACATTTAGTGTTCATAAGTAAATGTAGTTTCATTTTATATATATTTTTGTACTGAAATTATTTATATAGGTATTTTATTAGAAGTACACATTATTTTAGAACTTTTATTGTTATAGTATAATTGTTTATAGTAATTCCTTGCAAGGCGCTTGAAAAATTGGAATTTAAAACAGTATTGTTGGAAGAAGAGGTTAGAATTTTGTTGGAAGTAGAGGTTAGAATATCATGTCATTCTATAATGTTTAGTTTTTATTAATATATAACTAGGGTCGTAGGAAAAATAGTGTATGATATTCGTGTTAAAAGTGTTTTTATTTCGTTCGTGGGGTTTGTTTTACTCGGCTTCGCCTCGTTTCACAAACTTCCCCACTCACTCATAAAATGTCACTTTTAAGACATATCATAAATAACTATTATTCACAATCCTTACAGTAATACAAGCCCTAATCCATATTAGTTGGCCTAGTCGCTAAAATTTTATTTTATTAAGCGCATACCTATATATAATACTAAAATAATAATTAACCTAATTATCGGTATTTTTTTTTTAATATTTTATATATTTTGTGGTTCTTGTGCCACATAATAAGAAATATTTTTGGAAATATTTTGTTGTTTTAATGTCAAACGAAATGTCAGATTGAGGAATCCATAGTTAAACAATTCGTAAGTCTTATGATTTTTGAGGAATCGTGTCTACAACATCCAGACATACACACATACACACACACACACACAGACATCATTTTAAAAATGTTATAATCGGATTCCAGGGACCTTAAATCGTGCTTATTCAATGAAATCTGGATATGCGAATTTTAGCATGAATCCAATACCTCTCTTAGCGAGAGGTAATTGATAAATGCAAACAGCCAAAAATTATGGAAAATAAATATAATAAATTTCTGTTCTTCTCGTACACCTTTAGCACAGTTCTACGCATGTTCATCTTCTTTCATTTGTTTAATTTTTATACATTTTCAAATGAAACAATAAAATCTACAAAGTCTACTGGTCTTTAGTAATTGAATCAGATTTTTTAAAAAGTTGAACGACATTTACTGGTGAAATTGCCTGAGCTCCACTCCAAACTAAACTTTTTATGTTATACTCGTATTTGTTGTATTTGTTGATGTTTGAACAAATTTTCCCGCCTTTATTTTTGCTGTAGCAACACCGACCGTGTTATTTCCCTGTTTTAATGTAAACAAATGGTCATGTTCCAATACCAGGATTACGGCATATACACGTGCTAACTAAAAATGGCGTTGTTTTTTAGTTTTTGAAGTAAATTTTTTTTCTGGTCACCAATTCCCAATAGAGCTTTGCATGTTACAAACAGTAAAATTGATATTCATAATGTAGAAATCAATGGTTGATATAAATAATTTAACTTATAACCTTACAAGGACATTTCTATGTCTTTAATAATAAATTAGATTTATTTTAATTCAAACCAACGTTTCGGCAACATACGGTGCTATCTTCTTCGAGGTGAAAACATAAATAAAAAATCTGTTGTGGCCAGCACAAAACCTTCCGTCAATTCGATGTATTTTGTAAATATCCCATACCAAAAGTTTCTTGAAAAAGATTCTATATATCCTGCAAAATTGTAACAAGAACACACTATATTTTACAAATCCATACTGAAAGTTCATTTGAAAAGATTCTAAAATCCAATACAGTTATAATACGAATACGAACGTATGTACATTATATATTGCACTTAACACTTCCTCCTTCTTCAACTTTTCCCTATTTTATTAGAAGTCGCTGTTTCTTACTCTTCTCTTCTACTCATTCCTGTCCAACGCATCTTCATGACACAGTTCTTCCTCCCTCAAATCTTCTGTTATACAGTCCTTCCATCTTCTCTTTTGCCTTTCTCGTACTCCTGGCATTATAAGTTCCTATCTTGAGGCGAGGCCGCAAATGCAAGTCACTGGCGAGGGACACTGTCACTTATATCACTTTCAGATCATATACTTTCCACTTTGGTTTTGCACCTGACACTGACATCTGTCAATTAAAAATTTTTAATATATCTGATGTTTTCATAATTTTTGAAAAGCTGACTGATTTTTGAAAGTTAATTTCTCTTAATCTCTCTACAACTCTATATCTATTGAATATGAAGGAAAATGTATAATCGAACCACATGAAATATCGAAAATGATATTTAACTGCGTTTTTTCAAGAAAAACTGTTAAGAACTTCAAATAAGGGTACTTCCGGTTGACCAATTATAACCAAAATCTAATCAGTTCTTCATAGGGTTGTAAGGAAGAATAATACGAAAGAATCATAATTTTTAGAATTGTAGTTTTGGAGTGGACACGCACACACACACACACACTCACACACTCACACACACACACACACACATACATACATCATCGTAAAACCAGTAAAATCGTATTGTAGGGACATTAAAACGTGCTTATTCATTTAAAACTCTCCATCGAATTTTTTGACCAAAGACAATACCTTCCTTACCTAAAGGTGACGGAAGGTAATAATAACAAAACAAAAGCAAACAAGGAACCAAGGAAACAATTTATATAAATAAATAAATATATCATCACGGCATATTACCCATTTCTGAGTGTGCTACAATCTGCTTTATCGCAGATATCGGTAATGATGATGACATATTCAAAAAATTCAATATTATGTCGAAGGGTCTAAGATGTTTTCAATCCGTCAAGATTTAAATTTAATTTCATGGTCAGTAGGCCTATAAAATTGTTCACTTTTCTGTACCGAAAAAAGTTAAAATTTTATTTTCTCGTGGTCGCAGTTTTTCGAATGAAAATACATTTACCCAACTCTTAAATCACATTTGCAACACAGGGAGTTTAGAATTAAATCAGTTGATTTTATTTCAAAGCTCGAGCCATAAGCCGGCTTTACATAGTTAAGTTCATTTTGCACAGATTACGTTTCAGAATATTTGAGTTTAATGTGACTTTGGTGTTCCTTCTTTAATTGTATTTTATATCTCATGAAAAATTAATTACAAGGATATCATCATTTGTCAGGATATGACGAGATTTATGATGTTGCAAGTACCTCTGAATTTATTATTTCCGCCAAATTTAAAATTAAATTCGGAATAAATTGAATTTTGGAGTAAGAGAAAATTAATTTGAAATTAGAGTAACCTTCATTAAAATTTACAAAATATCAGAGACTAAACAAATCTGCAATATTTTGTTACTTCATTTATACAATCGTTAGAATTATTTTTTGTGAACAGAATTATGAAATAAACAAAAAAATAAATCTCTAAAAATAATAATAGGGACATTTACGAATAACAAAATACTAAATAAATATTTACTAGTACGATAGGTAATGTATAATTTATAAAAAATAATGGGATTAGAATATTTTTTAGGATAATAATATAACTAATGAAACTAATACACCTAGTGGTTTTTCACACCATATAAAAAAATCTGTTGTGGCCAGCACAAGACCTCTCACCATTTCCATATTAGGCTATATAAGTATTGTATTGCACTTCGCTTTCGAACCGACGTTTTATTACAAAATATTACAGAACTTTACCCAAATATTTTTTTATTGTATTTAACATGTCTTCTGCGCACATATAATTCTAATTATATCTATATTTCATTGTATGAAGAAGTTTCCAAATGTCAGAGATTGTTCCAATTCATTAACCAGATTGGCGGTATTTCTGATGGATATATGCATTTAACCACAATTTTACCTATAATTTCAAATATTTAATTTATAAAACAATAAGAAAAATTAATTATACTTTCCAGAAAAAGGTATCAGAATGTCACTAAAAATGTTGATATTTGACAATGACATGTGTCATGTTATAAACATTGGAATTCGTCAACTGGATTCCTTAGTGCCTTGGCCTCTGCGATTGGTTTACTCTATAAATTATAGTGTCTTTATCTCTAAATCTATACAAGATATAATAAAAATTTTAAGTGTATTAAATGGAGAATTTTATGTTCTTCAATATTTAATAAAAAAAAACTCCCAAAAAATTGTATTTAGAAGAATTTTTCTAAGAGACTACTACTTCGGGTTGTTCAATTGTTACCAAAACCTTTTCTGCTCTTCCCAGGAATGTCAGATTGAGGAAACTGCAGTTAAATATTTTTTAAGTTTTTGAGGAATCGTGTCTACAACATCCTGATATACACAGACACATACACACATACACACAAACACACAGACATCATTTTAAAAATGTTATAATCGGATCCTAGGAACCTTAAATCGTGCTTATTCAACAAAATCTGGATATGCGAATTTTAGCATGAATCCAATACCTCTCTTAGCGAGAGGTAAAAATGTATCATAGTTATTTATGTCACAAGTATGTAAAGTAGTACTTTTTTGCTCAAGTGCGAAGTTATAAAACTCCAAATAAAGATTAAAGTTATGTTTGTTATATCCGGTAGGTCGCTACAACCGGTGTCGCTGTAAACGCTTTCACTGTAATTGGGTTCCAATTTTCCGAATAAAATAATAAATTGTAAATTTATGCTAAATTAATCATATAATTACTTATGAAATTGTAAATACGTAGACAAATTAATGTTGACATTGACGTTAACGAAACAGTAAACAAGTTTCACCCGACTGATGACAGAAATATGAATTCTTTATGAGAGATTTAATTAATAATTTTCTTCTTTACAATATAGAATAAAAGATATTTATTTACAGAATTATAGTATTTTTAATAAACTCGTATCTTCACCACTGTGAATGTTATGATCAACGCGTTGATTAGGATACCTACATTAGATTATTATTGGTCGAAATTTTCAGATGTCAAAAAGGATTAATTTTCTTTGTTATTAATGTTAGACAAATAGTTTAAATTACAAAGCTGGGGGCGAAGTTAAATGTCATTTGTTGGTGTGAAAAGTTTCTAAATTTTAGTTACGGTTTCGCCGAAAGTGAAATTTTCCTTGTTTTTTCTAGTGCATATTTATATTTTTGGAAAGTATTTTAAATTAGGGAATGAGTGCCCGTGAAGTGACGCCTGGTAAGCTCCCGCATGGTACAAATATGTCATCATCAGATTGTGGCACACTCAGAAATGGGTAATATGCTGTGATAATATATTTATTTATTTTATTTAAATAATTGTATTTTTATTAAAATTTAAAATAGTTATTAATTTGTCATGCCATGACACAAAGCCTTCTGTTTGAGAAAATATGTAATTTGACGTTTACGAAAAGTAACAGGAGCTGAAACTAAATAAATAAATAAATATATTATCACGGCATATTACCCATTTCTGAGTGTGCCAATCTGCAGATTTCGGTAATAATAATGACATATTTGTACCGTGCGTGCGCTTACCAGACGTCATCTCACGGGCACTCATTGCTGGCGTGGAGAGTGCACCACACGGGTCACTCTTGTGCCATTTAAAATTCGAAATATTTGGCGTCGTTCGGGATCGAACCCGGTTCCCCAGGTTCACGACCAGACACTCAGGCACGCGGTCACGGGACCCCATAAAGAGTTAAAATAACGAATTATAAATTTGTTTTTATTTGTTACAAAGAAGATGTTATTAAAATAAACTTGGTAGGATCCTGAATACACCTCATATGTAAAGTTTAATAATTTTAAAATATTGATAACTAGGTTAATATTTTGGTATCACTATAAATCTAATATAAATTATCTACTTTTATAAAATATAAAAATATAAATAGCATTCCATTTAAAAATTAGAAATGATACAACTTCTGGGAAAACTGGAAATAAAATTCAGGACCTTTCTACACCAAAAAGTGGCATTTAAGTAGAGATGCACTCGATTTCGAGCTTTTCGGGCCGGCCCTAAAAATCTTATAGTTCAATCAAATGCACAGTTTCCGGAATATTTTAATGAAAATGGATGAAGTTAAAAAGGATCAAAATGATTTAATAACATACTTCACATATTAATGAATAAAAATGTATTATTTTACTTCAAGAATTCAAGGTTATTATTATTATTAATAATTATATTGTGGTGTTGCTATTATTATTGTTATTACTTGTATACTTAAATAAAAGTGATTTTGTTCCTACCATAATGATTTCTTGTCCTATTTTTGAGGAGAAACAAAGTTAGATAAAAAATCTTTATCTACATTATATTTTTTATATAAAATTTGTGAAAAAGTTGTTTAAATTTTCGAACGGCTTTGGTAAACAAAGTGTTAATACTCGTAGGTCTGTAATTTTTATAACAAACTTAAACTAGAAGGGTCTCTTTTTTAACTACTTATGTTAACTAATGTTAAAAGTTATAAGAATATAGAGGTTTTTTTATAAGTTTGACATGAACAAAGTTAAACTTTTCGCCTTAACATAAAAATCAACATTAGGAATGCCGGATGCACCCAATTTCGAGCTTTGGCCCGGTCCGGCCCGAAGCCCGGCCCGATTTCGAGTCAATTTTCGAGCCGGGCTAGCTAATTTTTTTGTCGAGTCGATCTTCGAGTCGGGCCGGTAATTTTTATTTTCGGGCCGAGTCGATCCAAACCTCAAAGCCCGGCCTGGCCCGGCCCGAATGCATCTCTACATTTAAGTTTGTTCTAAACTTTGTAATTTAAACTATAGGTCAAAACTCATTAATAGAGAAAAAAAAAACATTTTATCCCTATTTTATTTACAATCACACTGAAAAGCGTTGTGTCGAGTTTCTCTGTTGATTGAATCACCTATAAAATTTACTCCTCATAATTCCATAACTGAAATTTAATTGAATCAAAACTATTTTAATCCTGTACAAGTATAATATATCTATTGTTCCTTTACGAAAACATCTACAGAAAATTATTTTATAATTATTGTATTGTTTTACGTTGCAGACTGAACGCAGTATTTCCGTGTTTGCTTACCAAATCCGTAATGAAAATAAAGCATTAGATATTTAGCTCAATTTGTACGCTTATAAGTCAAGCACAAGCAACTCTTAACCCCGTTGTAATGAGAGACAGCAGCAAACAAACGCTAATTCCACAAATATATTATGCCCTACATTTGTATCTCTTTCGTTGAATTGTTCCAATTTATAATACTGATATCTTTTTAAATTCGTTTTTCTTGTGACATAATTGTTGTAGAAACGCATCTTCTCCGTGTCTTTTATTATTATTTTCTAAAAATAAAGGTGTTGTTTTCATGAAAATTGCTTCTACCTTCTTTCACATTACTTTCCATAAAGAAAAAGTATTCATACAAAAGACGATACATATTATGTACAGATGTGTTGGAGATCTTTCTCTACCTTATTTAATCAACGGCAGCTGCATCGATTTTTGCTGGAAAAATAAAATACGTGGTGCAGTAAAGAAGACATAGTTTTCTTGCACTTTTGCCTCTTTACGATCTACAATTTTTCCAATTTGTAACATTTTTCTAATATTCTATAATACAGTTTCTCCTTACGTATGTTTCTAAAGTATTCCTCTATTTGAATTTCTGATCATGTGTAATGGGAGAAGTTACTGCTTCAGAGAACACTGAAAACTGTTATTTCATCTTATTTCAAGGTACTGCACAAATGTATAATTTCAAATTTAAAAAGCTAATATTTAGTTACATGCTCGGCTTATATCGTTATATTATGTGTTATGACTACTAATTTTTTACTGTTACATGAAAAATTTATTTATTGTTTATTTTTACGTTATTTTTCCCAACATAGTCAAGTTTTATATTGTTACAATTTGGTGAGAAATCGCTAAATTTAAAACTATAACGGAAATTCGTATCAACATAAATTCAAGCGATGAAAGATATTTTTCTTACAACTCTGCGTAAAGTATGTACTTTCCAAACACAATTGCATGAAATAAAATAAATAAATAGATATAAATAAATCATCACGGCATGTTATCCATTTCTGGGTGTGCCAGAATCTACAACACATGTAGACATCGGTAATGATGACGATATATTTTACCGTGTGGGCGCTTACCAGGCGTCACCTCACGGGCACTCATAGCTGGCGTGGAGAGTGCACCACAGGTGTCACTTTTGTGCCATTTAAAATTGGAAATATTTGGCGTCTGTCGGGATCGAACCTGGTTCCCCCAGGTAGCCTAAGTGATGAACTTTTGTACTCTATCAACCAACGACTCCAGTTGAACAATAACAGTCATCATTCAGCTTTGGTTCTGTCACATAAAATCTCGCAAATGTATTTTTATTCTCCAGAGTGTTCGAACCTCGAATTCAATTCAAAGTTAAAACAATGTACGACACTAGAGTAGCTTTACAGAAAATTTATAGATTGATTATATGTTCTTTCTTTCCGGAAATAGAATTTTAGATAAAATAAAAGTACATAAAGTGTGTTTCCAGAATCCGATTTTAACATTTTTACAATGATGTCTGTAGCTATGTGAGTGTGGACCGTTTGGACACGATTACTCAAATACTATCAATGATAAAATTTTGAAATTTTGGATACTTATTCTTTACTAATGTGGGAAGAGCTCATTAGTTTTTAGTGTATTTCGGATAACCGGAAGTATTACTTTTAATACTTTCTAGTTTTTCTTGAAAAAATACATTGAATATAATTTTTCAGCAACTTTTATTAATAAGAATTAAATATAATGGTACAATATTCAATTTTACAAGAATAGTATTTTTTAGTAAATAACTTTATTCACAATCATTATAGTAAAATACAGATTCCTAACCTTTTGGAGGTTGGAAAATACGTCATTCCTAACTTTAATGACAATCTCTTGGGTTGGAAATAACAGATTTCACTTCCATCTCTTGGGTTGGAAATGTTTATGTAGGGGTTGCCTAGTAACATTGCCGTAGATCCCCATAATTAAGTAGGCTAAACAAATTTTAAGACAGCTGTCAAAATAATAATAAATTAAAGGTTATAATTCATTGATTTATTTTGAAAATTATTGATTTAAAATGAGGATGATTGTGAATAAAATAGTATACATAACCTCGGTGGGAGTTTCATAACAGCCTCGTACATTATCTCACCTCGAGTCTTCGCCTCTCGGTAATATACATTAGCCCTCGGCTGTAATGAAACATCTCCCACCTCGGATGTAATATACTATTAAATAAATTTTATTCAATTTTGACGTTTTAAACTGTCATTATTAACTCCATAGCAACAACTATAAGTAACACTTTTTTCACATCTGAATTAAAAAAATTTTAAATCACTTTCACAAAATTTTAACTCACTCTGCAACAAATAATGCATTTAAAATAACATCAGGTACGAAAATAACACTTACCATAATATTTATTAGATATTATCAGCCATTTTCATTATTTTTCACGGTACAAATAACAGATAATAAAACATTTTAAATACATGACTTGACGTCTATCAGCGACGATTGTCATTCTCAGCCTACTAACTGACTAGTTTTTTATTTTGTCAAAATTAAATATTATAATGGTTTTTATTAGTATTTCGTCAAAATTGAATAAAATATTGTACAAACCACGTGAGCTAAGAATGTTTATTCACTCGAAGAAATTAACTCACTCGCCCTTACGGGCTCGTGAGCTAAACTTTCTTCTCATGAATAAACACTACCTTAGCTCACTTGGTGTGTAAATATCTATAAATATGAATTGATAAAATAATTTATTTTTCATCATCTTGCCTATGCTTCATATTTAATTTTAAGGAATATAAGGTTTTTAAAAATAATATATTTCCCATCATACATAAATATTATATGTAATATTGATTTGCTTCAATGTCTTCCAGGCTACGGTTCTGAAAGGACTTTGTGTAAAGATACGGTTTTGAATTTTTGTTAAATTTCCTATTAGTTGTAGGTATATTTGTGAAATTAATTTTGTGCATGATATATTTGTTAAATGTAAAATAAAGTTTGTTATGAGTGAATATAAAAATATTTGAATATAATGATTGCTTTATTTATATTGCGTGGTTAAATAACAATGATCTCTATAACAAATGTTATAGAGATCACTGTTAAATACCCAGCGGGAGGTCATGGGCTGGCCACATCAATTTTTTTTTGTATGCATTCGCTCTAATTGCCGTTTGTCAAAACCACAAGTCGGGATCCGGATCGATGTGCAGTCGTGTTTTGTTCTTGGGTCCCGATTGCGCGCGCATGCGCCCTACAACATCTCGGAGCCGACCCGACCACAAAGGACAATATTTGTTTAATACATTGCTATGTACACGCTACCGGCCACATTGTTCGCCGTGATACTATTAATGAAATCAACTAGTAATCAACCGGATACCCGAAAAACAAAACGTTTGACTCGATCCCACGCGTCATTTGTTTTACAGGGTATTGATTAATTTTGTAGGAGACGAAATAATGTACTCGTATTGTGGATTTGTGTTAATGTTATTTATGGAAAGGTTAGTCAAACGATGGTGACATAAAAATGTTTAATTTTCTGAACAATAAAAATTATATGTAAATATCCGGAATATAGCTAACTTAAGATAACAAAAAAAAAACGCACCAGGTATTTCAAGAAAAATGATTAACTTGATTATTTCTTTAATTAATGGATTTAGCAAAAAAAATCCATAAATGAGGATTAGCTTAAATCTTTTCATGAATCGAGCCCACAGTGTCTACCTAATTTAATTCAAAAGTCAAGTTGTCAAATCGTAAAAACATTTTTAGTACTTAAAAACGTTTCTAGTAAAAACAGAGTTATGTTAATTAAAACTCACGCAAATTGAGTGAACTAAGTTGTTCTTAACTTAAAATATTTTTCTACGACCACCATGAAAAGTTGACATTTGTGCTCTATTTTGTCATCGTAAAGTTGATGGTTACTAAGGAACGAGCAAAAAAATACTTTACCGCGCGTCTCCCATAGCAACGCGCGGTAAAGTGCTCAATTTGCTCGCTTAGATAAATACATATTTTTGCTGAAATCTTAATTTATTAAAATAATACTTACGAAATCTAAAATATAGGATAGGTTCATTTTTACACTAGAAACGTGCTACAAACAATATACCTGAAGTTAGCTACATTACCAATTTAGTTAGGTTAGGTATTTAATTATATATAATAACAACTCTACTGGTGAATGTACATTGTATTTGTATATTCATTCCAGAACTTGAAAACAGCTGACGAAGATAAATTAGACTCTGTGACTGTGACACTCACTAGAGTTTTCAGTTCTTAACTGCTAGTGTTGATTTTAGCATGGAATAAATGGACCAAAGAGAAGACGATTTCATTAGATTTTTACAAAAAGTAAGCTAGTAAGACATTTTCACTGTAATTCTTGATTTTTTTAACTTACACCATTCAATGGAGAGGTTATAATTCTTTTCGTATAATGCTTTTGATTTTGCAGATAATAAATTCAAGGAAGTGTTTTGCGCCGTTTCAAATATATCTGGAGGAGTGCAGGAAAAATCACTATCTTTTACTGACTAATTTTGTATTTATTTACTTGGATACTCACATCGTCATGATTATACACAATACAAAACAGAAATTGGTTGAGGTTGAATTGAACTTACTAAATAGGTATTATTATTTTTTTCTATTTTGGTTAGTAAAGTCGTAGAAAAAATTATGTGTGCATCTCTAGCGTAAAGTATCTTTACTGCTCTCGCTCGATTGTAGCGCTCGCTACGCTCGCGCTTCAATTTTCGAGCGCGAGCAATAAAGATCCACTTTACGCTCTTGATACACAAATAACTATAATCTAAGCCCCAGTTTTAATTGCCATTGGCAGTCAATGTCATTCAACATTTCTTTTACTTTCATACAAACACAAGTAGTTTATATTTGCTTTACTTTCGTGTATTTTGTTCCCTTATTTTCTTTTTTACTTGAAAATAGATTTCAGATTTTAAAAAGGCGATATCAGAATGCTTGAAAGTAGTAAGAATTTAAGATAGAATAAAAACGTATAACTTTTTTTTAAACTATGACTCCTAGTCCCTATCATACAGTTTTGACGTATAGTTTGAATATAAATGTGCCATGTTCGAAATTGTTACTATAGAGGGACCGTGTCGCAATAATTTTCTAAATCTGTATCAAGTTTATAGTGTACACCATGTAAACACATAATTAGCAATAACATTTTACTACCATTAAAACTCAATCATTTTTGCAATAAACAAAAAAGTAGCTATTATGCGAGTAATAAAGACATTAACAGGAATCCCGCACGAGTGCAAGCTTATATTTAATTTAGTTTTCCACTTAGAGTTGAAGTGAAGAGCATATGGCCCAACTGCCAACTATAAACCCAGTGAGCAAAAACAAAAATGCCAGGAATCGTTAAGCGTTATAAATGACTTTATGACAATTCATAAAAACATCACAACTCTAGCGAAACAAGGGACAGAGTAATCCTCAGGCGGCTGTGACCGTAAATTCTCCTTTTGTTTTTTCCAGACAAGATGAGACAAAAGATAAAGATATTATTAGATGAAGGCACACGTGTGATATGGACAGTGACATACGGACTGACTTTAAACCCTGCTTTAATACAGGAGTGGATTGGCTCTAGGGCTAACATAACATATCCTAAAATGGACGGTTCCAGTGATGTATGAAATTTGGTATACGGGGGTCATCTTAAAAATTTGCGGTCTAACAACGAGAAAACACAAGTTATTAACCTTTTTGGATATGTGCGAGGGTATTACACTTGTTACTCAGCAACTCAACTTTGGTTTTTTACCTCCCGCTACCCTTGGTAAGGGAGGTATAGGGATCGTGCTAAAAATCTAATATCGAGATTTTAGTAAATGACCACGTTTTAAGATCCCTAGAATCCAATTTTAATATTTTCACGATGATGTCTGTATGTGTGTATGTGTGTGTGTATGTATGTGTGTGTATGTATGTATGTATGTATGTATGTGTGTATGTGTAGGGATTTTGTCTTCGCTCTAGCTCAAATACTATCATTCAGAAAATTTTGAAACCTTGTATTTATACCATATTCTAATATGAAAAGAAGCCATTAGATTTTGGTGTAAATCGGATAACCGGAAATGGCACTTTACCTGAAGCTCATAATGATTTTTCTTCAAAATACCATTAAATGCCATTTTTTGGAATTTTATCGTTATGAAAATTAAAGATTATTGAATTTTCTACGGGAATACATTAATACTTTTTCTATATATTTTACAAATAAATTTAAAAATAATTTTTTTTACAAGTCCTGGAGCCTAAGAAAAACACAATTCCTTTATTACACAGTTCATATTTTAAATGAATGTAACTGACAGTAAATGTCACTGTCAAAAAACTAATCACTTCAAATTAACAATAGTGACATTTTAAAAAGAAAATAGTTTAAAGCAATAGTTTTATGCAATGGAACAGTTTGCAGCGTTAGTAAATCCGTAGGTATGTATTTAAATTAATCAAAATTACATAGCGGGAGGTTTTGTGTTGGCCACATCAGATTTTTATATATGTTTTTTATCTCTCGCTAAGAGAGGCATTGGATTCATGCTAAAATTCGCATATCCAGATTTTATTGAATAAGCACGATTTAAGGTCCCTAGAATCCGATTATAACATTTTTAAAATGATGTCTGTGTGTGTGTGTGTGGATGTGTGCATGTGTGTATGTGTGTATGTGTGTGTGTGTGTGTGTATGTGTGGATGTTGGAGGAACGATTCCCCAAAAACTATAAGACTTAAAAAATATTTAAACTGCAGTTTTCTCAATCTGACATTCCTGGGAAGAGCTGAAAAGGTTTTGGTAACAATTGAACAACCGGAAGTAGTAGTTTCTTCTAAATGTAATTTTTTGGAAGTTTTTTTTATTAAATATTGAAGAACATAAAATTCTCCATCTAATACACTTAAAAAAATTATTATATCTTGTATAGATTTAGAGATAAAGATACTATAATTTATAGAGTAATCTAATCTTTTTTACAATACTTGACCCGATTTTTTTTCAATTTTTGAATATTTCACATGTCCTATCGGCGGCCATTAATTTAATTCCGCTAGTGTCGCATGCTATTCTGCGAGTCCCAATAGGCTGAATATTGCTGTCTAGGTACTATTCATTATTCAAAAAATGCCTTTGCAAAATTTTCATTCGAATTTCAATAAGCACGAATACAACTACAAACTTTAACAAAAAAATCTATTCTATTCTGTTCGTATAGTAGTTTTGGGAAATGAGATTTGAAATTGTGAACATATCAATTAAATGTTAAAACCCTTTTATATGAAACCAGACATGTGCTATTTAAAAATATCAACCAATTCAACAAAATTTGTAATGATTGCTTAAAAAGCTGTACCAAAAACTTTAGTCCAGCTCATTCAAATATACAGTCATATTCCTTAACAAAATACAGTGTGTCCCATTTAAAAGTGCCACTTTGGAACTTTTTGTACGCTTTTGGGAGGCCATCTCAGATGTGCTTTTGTTTTTCCAAAAATTCTTATAGGGCACTAGATAATGACGAAAAACTGAGTATTGTTGATTTTTTCTTTTTCAAATAACTTCTAAACTATTATTAATTGAGAAAAACGTTTCGAATATAAAATATAGATATTGTTATTATCTAACCAGTGGCGTACAAAATAAATTTTTATATCCGTAAATTTTCGAGATATAACACAAACTAATATTTTTTTAAATGGAACCCATATCTGATTTAAATCTCAAAAAATAATTATTTTTTTCTCTTTTCAATTATGTAAGGGTTATTATGTTTTATATTTGTTTTGCCTTCAAAATTATTATTTTTTCTTTATTTTGTATCAAATTTACAATTATTTTGAAAATATTAGTGGATTTCTATTTACAAATATTCCTTGTATTTAAATAATTTATTTTGTTAGAAAATTTTGCTCAAATTTCGTATCAAATTAACTTTTATAATATTTGTATCAGGTCGCCCTTAGCACATTATAGTGTAATGAGTCTAGAATAAAAATATTAAGTAATGAAGGCATAAAATAAATTTTATCGATCAAATACAATATAATTAATAAAAATAATAATGTTTTTTTTTGGGAAATAATAAGAAAATTCATAAAAATAAAGAGATATATTAAATTTTAGGAGTAAAACAAATATAAAACATAATAACCTTTACATCATTGAAAAGAGAAAAAAATAAATATTGTTATAAATAAATATAAGTTTGTGTTATATCTCGAAAATTTACGGACATAAAAATTTCTTTCATACACCACTGGTTAGTTAATAAAAATATCTATCTTTTATATTTGAAACGTTTTTCTCAATTACTAATAGTTTAGAAGTTATTTGGAAAAGAAAAAATCAACAATATTCAGTTTTCTGTCATTATCTAGTGCCCTATGAAATTTTTTTGAAAAACAAAAGCTCATCTGAGATGGCCTCCCAAAGGCACACAAAAAATTCTATTTAACCGACATCGTATCTTTTATAGTTCTCGAGATCCCAATGGTAGCACTTTTAAATGGGACACACTGTATACGAGTAATTTAGCCGTAATTTGTGTTCATCATGTTGATGAGACAACTAGCGGAGTTTAAAGTGTTACATCTGTCAGTGACACAAGTACTTGAATAAAGTTTTACTCAAGTATGATTAGCTAGTGACATCATTAAGTACATGTAGGTACTTTAATAATATATTATCTAGTTACTCAACTACTATTAGTAACTTTACTTGTTACACATGTACTTACAGTTAGACCTACTTTTGGAATCAATTAATAAACCAAGAAGTTGCAGATTTCCAAATTGCTGACATTGCTCTTTGTAAGATTGTATATAGTCTTGTCTTTGGAGTTATTTGTAAATTTTCTTTCTGTTTCAACACATTCATATTTTCATTTCTATATTTGGAATCTTATGTACTGTTGGATTCATTCATTAATAAATAAAATAAATAAATAATTATCATGTGGATTGCAACACTACATTTGCATAAAACAGTCGTAGAATGGATTACTGTAGTGTCGATATCTGAATATTTAATAATTATTTAGGTGCACTTAGCAACTATTTCAAATATAGTATATACAGTGTGTCCCATTTAGAAGTGCCACCATTGGGATCTCGAGAACTATGAGATACGATGTCGGTTAAATGGAACTTTTTGTGCGCCTTTGGGATGCCATCTCAGATATGCTTTTGTTTTTCCAAAAATTCTCTTCTGCGATACAGTCCTTCCATCTTCTCTTTGACCTTTCTCTGCATGTCACTTACGAGGAACACTATGACATACCAATTTTTGATCCTATACTTTCCATATTTGGTTTTGTATTTGCAACTGACATCTGTCAATTAGAATTTTTTTAATATATCGGCTGTTTCTGTGATAAATAGCAAAGCTAACTAAATTTTGTAAATTAATTTCTTTATAATGGTTTAAATTTACATCTATTGAATATAAAGGAAAATGTATAATCAAACCGTATAGAGAAGAGTCTTTTCTTTAATATAAATAATAACAAATTTTCGAAAAATAATATTTAACTGCGTTTTTTTAAGAAAAACTGTTAAAAACTTCAAATAAGGGTACTTCCGGTGGATCAATTATAACCATAATCTAATCAACTTTTCATATGGATGTACAGAAGAGGAAAACGAAAGAATTATAATTTTTAGAATTGTAGTATTGGAGTTATCGTCGGAGAAAAATTTGTCACACACGGACATACATACACACACACGGACACACACACACATGGACACACACACACACGGACACACACACACACACACACACACACACACATACATACATACATACATACAGACATCATCTTAAAAATGGTATATTCGTATTGTAGGGACCCTAAATCGTGCTTATTCATTAAAAACTCACCACTGAATTTTTTGACCAAAGACAATACCTACCTTCCTTACCTAAAGGTGACGGAAGGTAAAAAATCCCAAAAACAGTTGTACAAAATTGTTTATCGTAATACTGGTTTTTAACAAATACATTTGTACAAAATTCAAATTGTGAACGCAAAATATGAAAAATATATTTTATAAATCACAAATCTCTTACGAGAAGACGTTCTTTAACATAATGGGAGTAAAACTCGTAAATAAACTACCCTTTACTATAAAGAATTTAAAATCGGAAACATTATTTAAAAATAAATTAAAAGCTTTCTTAATTGACAAGTGTTACTACTCTATGAACGAATATTTAAATGATGATTTAGCATTAAACTATTGAAAGATAAATGTAATATTATGTATTTAATTTATGACTGTATTTTATACTGACGAGCCACATATCAATGTAATTGGTCTATTGGCAGAATAAAATTATTATTATTATTATTATTATTATTATTATTATTATTGTTATCTTTGCATTCGCGCAATGAATGTGCTTTAAACAAGCTCTTATGTAGGAAGTATGTTTTCTTGCAATTAGTTTATATTAGAAGGCAACAACTTTTTACACAAAATAAGATAACAATGCTAACTACTAGAGCAAAATGTCATGAATAAAATTAATTTTATTTTACGTTCTAAAAAATAAATCCTTCTCTGGATACCATTCCAGGGTTAGATTAAGATTGTAGTGGAAAACTCGTAGAAATGTTCCTCCAGGGAGCTTTTAAAGAAAAGTATCACCCTTCCAGAACATAATAAGAAAGTGAGTAGTAAAAGTTATTACAATTGTCGCATTAGGAAAGAAAATAATAATGTCGTAGAAGTGAGATTTGCCGTAAAAACTTTTAATCGCCGCAAATGCGAAAAACTCCAGCGAAGAAAACTCTCACTGCTGAAATCTAGAAAAAATAACTTGTATGAAACGAACAAGGACGGATTGACGCTATTAAGCCAGAGTTATAATCGCATATTAGATCCGAGATGGGAGATGTTTCATTTCCCACTGAGTTATATAAACTATTTCATTCACAATCATCCTATTTTTAAATCAATAATTTTCAAACTAAATAACTGAGTTATAACATTTTAATAACATTTTTGACAGCTCTATTTAAATTTTAACCTACTTTATTATATGACAATGTTGCTAGGCGACCCTACAAAATAAAAAAAAAATAAAAAAAAGGGATAAAAAATATATATATCATCACGGCATATTACCCATTTCTGGGTGTGCCAGTATCTACAACTACAACATATGTAGACATCGATAATGATGACGATGATGATGATATACCGAGAGTTTTTTTTATCAATGAACATGGGCGTATGTCATTACCATAGTTACATTTAAAATGATTGACAGCAATGTATTATCGCGTTTTTTTTTAAACTGGACATAGGACGTGACATATCTGTCAATGTCATCAAATTGTCATATTTCAAAATGTTGAAGAAAAAGTTCAAATTGTATGGTATAATTCTATACTCTGACATAAGCCTAAGGCAAGAAATAATTAATATAAATTATATTTTATCCCTATTTTTTAATTGATCAATATTTATTTTGTCACCATTGTAAATTCAATTTTTTAAATGGCCCCAAAGAAAAAAAAATAGTTTGGTGCAAGATCTGGTGGCATTGCAGGCCACTCCACTTCTCCACCACGTCTTATCCAGCGTTGGGGAATACCTGGTGCAGATATAAGTGAAAATTTTGACGACTCCAATACCTGCAATTTTGTGAATTTACTTCCCGATTAATATAAAATGTCGCTTCATCCGTAAATAAAATTCGATCCCGTAATATTTCCCCACTATTAATTTTGTTCATCATATCTTCGCAAAAGATATTTCTTCGTTCTATATCGTTGTGTAATAACTCTTGGTGATTTTGATATTTAAAACTCTTAAAATTTTCTTGTCTTAAAACCTTGTATAGTAGTATTCTTAATTTCAGAAAAAAAATTGTTGACAGGGTGTTGTCACTTTCAATTAATTGCATAATTTCTTGTTTCTTACTATTAACTACAGTACTTGGTCTGATTTTCTTCTTGTGCTGTTTATTGACGCATCCTTTAGTTCTGTAGTCATTGTAAATTGTTCTTATAGTTGTTGGACTGGGTCGCTTATTAAAAGTTAATGCACATAAGTCAGAAACTTGTTGTAGACTCGTTATAATTACTCCAATTTACAATTTGAACTTTTCTTTAACTGTATACATTTTGAAGTATGACAATTTGATGACATTGACAGATATACTAAATGTCACGTCCTATGTCCAGTTTAAAAAAAAAACGCGATAATGCATTGCTGTCAATCATTTTAAATGTAACTATGGTAATGACATACGCCCATGTTCACAGATAAAAAAAAGAACACTCGGTATTTATTTTTTTAATTGAATTCAAAATTGGTTCCGTTCGAAGCCGAATACAAATATCAAGAAAGTTTTTATGTTTATTCATTCATAATATTCTTTCCGAAGTACCTTTTGAGAAACATAAATGAAAGATAAACACATTTCTTGCTACTATTGTTTATTTAGAACATCTACCGCCTTTATAGCTAATATCGCTTTTTCCCCGTAATATCTCTCGGCAGATATTATGAATTATCCCTCGCGTGCTTCAAGTTATTTGTGACTGTCGAGGTCGGCTGGGCGATTAGTCTTTGTCTTTGATGAAGTGATAAATCAGGAACTAAAAATCTATCATTTGATTTACTACCAATTTACCCTTGTTTACTTTTCCAGCGGTAATAACACGCTTATGAAGATAGATTAGAAGTCGTTTAAAAAGTGTGGGTCATCATTATTTTAGGAAATAGCCTGCCGGAGTTTGGTTAGTTCATTTTTAATCACAAGCAATTTTTTGAGAAAATGGGATGTTGTGAATTATTGAGCTGTTGTTTAGACGAAGTATTTTCCTGCAAAATAAAATAAAGAAATGCAAATGATAACTTCGTTTTATATAAATAATAAAAAATAAATAATTTTAGACGGGCTGTATATATATAATTATATATTACGGCTTAACGAGAAACAAATAAATCTTTCTAGAACTACAGAATATCTTCAATTCAGATGAAGTTTCATTAAAAAATTTAAAATAAACGAAATAATGGGGATCCCATTAAAGAAAATAAAAAGATTATTCCTGGAAAGGTGAATTATTCAATAATAATAATTAAAATATTACATTATTCATAAGCGAATAATAAAACGAATTACAATTAGGGCAAGATATTAACTGTATTTTTATTGAATGTATTTTCCAAGAAAGAACATGCGTAATTATTAAATAATGTCAGTATTTCAAAGAGTATATTATTTCCTTAATTACAGTTTATGCGTCTGTGAATGCAAGCTTCGAGTTTCTACTATAATTTACATTATTTGTTGAATATACTCTGTGTCTAAACAAAACAACTCTTCAAAGACTTGTTTAAGAATTCACATTCAGTGATGCAACTTATGATTTTACCAAATAAATAAATCTAGGTTATATTTGTTAATTTAGCAAATATTTTAATTATGAAGCCATCATTAAATTAAAAAAGATCTGATTTACGCAGCATAATAAAAAACAACATTTTTTTTTATTTCATTGTTACCAGTTACGTTTTTACCTCTCGCTAAGAGAGGTATTGGATTCATGCTAAAATTCGCATATCCAGATTTTATTAAATAAGCACGATTTAAAGTCCCTAGAATCCGATTATAACATTTTTAAAATGATGTCTGTGTGTGTGTGTGTGTGGATGTGTGAGTGTGTGTGTATGTGTGTATGTGTGTATGTCTGGATGTTGTAGACACGATTCCTCAAAAACTATAGGACTTAAAAAATATTTAACTGCAGTTTTCTCAATCTGACATTCCTGGGAAGAGCTGAAAAGGTTTTGGTAACAATTGAACAACCGGAAGTAGTAGTTTCTTAGAAAAAATCTTCTAAATATAATTTTTTGGGAGTTTTTTTTTTATTAAATATTGAAGAACATAAAATTCTCCATCTAATACACTTAAAATTTTTATTATATCTTGTACAGATTTAGAGATAAAGACACTATAAATTTATAGAGTAATCTAATCGCAGAGACTAAGGCACTAAGGAAACCAGTTGACAAATTCCAATGTTTATAACATAGTTTTTAAATGACACATGTTAGTGTCAAAAATCAACAGTTTTAGTGACATTCTGACAGCTTTTTCTGGGAAGTATATTTAATCTTTCTTATTGGTAAAATGCATATATCCATCAGAAATACCGCCAATCTGGTTAATGAATTGGAAGAATCTCTGGCATTTAGAAACTTCCTCATACAATGAAAAATAGATATAATTAGAATTATATGTGTGCAGAAGACATGTTAAATACAATAAAAAACAATATTTGGGTAAAGTTCTGTAATATTTTGTTATAAAACGACGGTTCGAAAGCGAAGTGCAATACAATACTTATAAAGCCTAATATGGAAATGGCGAGAGATCTTGTGCTGGCCACAACAGATTTTTAAGCTTCAGTTGCTCCATAATTATATCAAACACATTGAATTTCTTTTCAAATTAAAAAATTCTCATTAAGTGATATTTATTTTGGGCTCCCGAATATTTGACGTAGTTCAAAATAAAATTAAATATTTCATAACAATAATAACTAGACAGGAAAAATGTAAAAATAACGATTCTTTGTTGTCAATAAACGTCAAAAATTGAAAATAAAGGAGTACCTATCCATTATTTTTTGCTTCGACGCTAAAGAAATTTCAAACGACCTTTCCTGACAATCACTTTAAATGAAATGGACTTTTTTGTTAAATGAGTTTCCAATAAAAATCATTTGCACCAAACGAGGAAAAATTGAGAAATTTAATTAATATTTTTTTGCAGGCACAAAGGATGAGCATTTTACAAGCCCTGGATTTTAATATTGTATTATTTTTTATACTACGTAAATTAAAGCTTATTTCAAAAAGGAACAGAAGATATTTAATTTATCGCATTTTTTTTTTTTTTTTATGGAAAAACATCCATAATAAATTCACTCACACTGTACGAATTTTATTAACCATTTCTCGAGTAGTTACAGTAAATGACGGTCCCAGACGTTCTGCATCATCTGTGCTCATATGGCCACTTTTAAAAGCAGAGAACCACTTACAAATCATTCCATGAGACGCAATACATTCAGAATAATATTTACGTAATTTTTCCTGGGTTTCTTTAATTATTTTTCCACATAAAAAATAATGTTTAAGTAACACTCAAAATTCTTTTTTCTCCATTTTTACAGAACAATAAAAACAGTTTTCTTTAGATTAGTATAAAACAAAAACTATCTGTCAGATTTGTATGAAATTTTAACAGTAGACATCAGAAACATGGTGGAATCCAGCAATATAATCATCGTAGTGAAAGTATTGCCAACCTTTGAAAAGTTACTCTTCCGTCAAACCGCCCTCGTATAATACAATATAAAAGAAGTCATAAAGTTATTAGCTTGTTATTGCTCGCCTTATCACACATAACATAAATAATTCACTCTTCTTAAATTGATGTTACTCCAGTAAAGTTCAAGTACTTTCAACTTTACGAAATATTCTCAACTTCTTGTCACATTTTGTCAAGTACTAGGACTTTATTTTAAATTTGTTGGAATCAAAGAAGATTTATTTTGACGGTAAACGAAAAAAGTTTTTCCTTTATATTTATTAGAAGTTAAATTGATGTTGAAATATTTAAATCAAAACAATAACTCACCAGCTTCACCTTAGGTTTTTTATCCATCTTCCAGAATGATTGAAGAAATCTGGAAAAGAAAAAGATGAATCATATTTTTGTTTACGTCTTTCAGAGTTCGGATGTATAGAGCGAAATATAAAAAATAGGACAAATTTAAATGTATTGTAAATTTTTGTTACGATCTTTTCTTAAAATGTTGAAATTTCTCCTGTTTCTTGATCAATTTTAATTATACTAACGCATACGCACATGCGCAGACGTGATCGAATTAAAATATTGAATTAAAAAAAAAGATTTTTTTGTTACCGGCAAATGGAAGCAATGGGGAGGGGGGTAAATATTGAATTCTTCAATATATGTAAATATTTATAAGTCTACAGAGAATTTATTTTAAAATGCAACATTATAGTTCATCACTTCCACGGTTACTCACTATTGTCAAAAAATGACAGCAATGTAATATTTGTCCATTTTAAAATGCAACATTATAAATAGTATTGCAGCACAGGAGATAACTCCAAAACACATCACAAATGGTGTCAGTTCTTATTACGACCAACTAGATTATTGCCTCAGAGTGATTGAAGGTATTTTTTAACATTTATTACATGAAAGTTATGAATTTTTGTAAGATAAAGTTTTTTAAGATGTACAACATTCAGGTTTTGATTATTTGTTAATCGTATGTAGGCTAATTTATAGGAAATTCGTTTTGATAATACAAAACTACAAATTTTGTATGTTGCATTTTAAAATGCACAAATATTACATTGCTGTCATTTTTTGACAATAGTAAGTAACCATGGAAGTGATTCGCCATATGTTGCATGTTAAAATAAATTCCCTGTATGAAAGGGACACTTTTTTTATTCCTTTTTAGTGCTTGCTTTTTATATATAAAACTTTTTTATGCACTGACGTACCATAATTTGACAATTATACACGAATTTCTTTGACATAAACGTCATTTTATAGCCTACGGGCCTCATTATAGCCCGCTGGGCTATAATGAAACGTCAAATCAAATTGTAACCTACAATATAAACAATTTAAATACAAACCGAAATTTTTTATATTCTTTAATGAAAAATGCAAATTAATTTTGTGATATTTATATGGAAAGAACGGAGATACACAAAATAAAACTCAAATGACAAAACTAATAAACAAACAATAAACTGTTGTTTTCTGCTTTCATAGCAACACTAGAATACTAGATGTACGAGGACAAATTCTTTTCGCTACAATTTTTCTTTGAAAATTTTTGTCCGTGCGTAAAGTTTTGTATGTACCACGAGCTTAACTTGCTTTTATGGCCTTTGGCGTGTTTTTATCCCTCGGCTTACGCCTCGGGCTCAAAATCCCGCCACAGGCCATAAAAGCCTCCAAAAATATTTTTTAAAAATGTCGGAATACCCCATTTACTGCATAAACGACGTTATTTTAGTTTCTTAATTTAGTGGCTTAATTTAATTTCATAATTTACAACCTAGCATTAAACTTATGTTATAATTTGTGAATAAGATACTTTTTGATGCTAAACAGTTTTACCAAACGGGCCAGTACGTCTTCTACTTATATCTTTCGAGAGGTAGAAATCCATTTGTAAAATAATATGAATTTTTAATGTTGTTTACAAAAATAAATACTTTATCGAAATACAGGATACAGTAAAACATATACTCATATCAACTTTGTGATATTCGATATTATATGAATTTATTTAAAATGAATGTTTTAAGGTATTCTCTGTTTCAAAGCTTTTGTAAAATGATACTCGATAATCAATATTTTAATGTATCGTTTGTTGCATATTATAGGTATTAAATCCAACTATAAATTTCAATTTGCGTAAAAGGTTTGCGTTAACTCTTGAGAAAAACTGAATAATTTACAAGCTTTTGTTTTCATTTCAAACTAGCAGAATAAGTAAAAAGAGTTACAGCAGAATTTGAGCTTGTTTGCTGCTTCTTGTTTTTGTTTGGAAGCAAAAGGTGAGAACAATAACATCGAAAACAAAACACGCTACAATTTTTCACTAGAAACAATTCTTACATTCAAAGGATGCATTCAACTGTAAATTCAACCCCGAGGAAATTTCTGTTCCGAATCAGAATGCAACCCCACACGCGTGAATTTCCATCTCAGCTAAAGTGGTGGAAAACGAGGACTTTATTTTTAAATTCGTCCCTTAGATAAAATATGTCAAGTTCTTCAATTTTGAAATACAGAGTTTCGGGTGAGAGAAAGTTTTCTGGGGTTTCGAATAAGCTCTGTTGGTTTAATTTTCAATCTAGAAGTTTGGTTGTCAGTTTAAATCAAACGTCATACTTTAATCTTTATTTTGTTTATTTCTAAATCTACGGTTTAATCTAATACTGTAATGGATATTTTTGACTAACAATGACAACTGTCCAAGAAAAGACCGCGTATGTTTAATGTTAAATAATAATAGTTTGTGGATTGAAGACTATCACAGATCTTAGGAGAGAGTTTTTGTGAAATGAAAAAAAAAAAATCATCGAGAAGACCCACATCAGCAAATTTTCAATGAAAAAAATCTGTTGTAGCCAGCACAAGACCTCTCGCTATTTCCATATTAGGCTATATAAGTATTGTATTGCACTTCCCTTTTGAACCGTCGTTTTATAACAAAAAATTACAGAACTTTACTCAAATATTGTTTTTTATTGTATTTAACATGTCTTCTGCACACATATAATTCTAATTATATCTATTTTTCATTGTATGAGGAAGTTTCTAAATGTCAGAGATTGTTCCAATTCATTAACCAGATTGGCGGTATCTTTGCTGGATATATGCATTTTACCACAATTTTACCTATAATTTCAAATATTTAATTAATAAAACAATAAGAAAAGTTAAATATACTTCCAGAAAAAGCTATCAGAATGTCACTAAAACTGTTGATATTTGACAATGACATGTGTCAAAACATTGGAATTTGTCAACTGGTTTCCTTAGTGCCTTGGCCTCTGCGATTAGTTTACTCTATAAATTATTGTGTCTTTATCTCTAAATCTATACAAGATATAATAAAAATTTTAAGTGTATTAGATGGAGAATTTTATGTTCTTCAATATTTAATAAAAAAAACTCCCAAAAAATTATATTTAGAAGAAATTTTCTAGGAAACTACTACTTCCGGTTGTTCAATTGTTACCAAAACCTTTTCAGCTCTTCCCAGAAATGTTAGATTGAGAAAACTGCAGTTAAATATTTTTTAAGACTTATAGTTTTTGAGGAATCGTGTCTACAACATTCAGACATACACACATACACACATCCACACACACACACACACAGACATCATTTTAAAAATGTTATAATCGGATTCTAGGGACCTTAAATTGTGCTTATTGAATAAAATCTGGATATGCGAATTTTAGCATGAACCCAATACCTCTCTTAGTGAGAGGTAAAAATTTGATAGTAATTTGTTTAATTTATATTTTATTTTGTTTGTGCCATCTATCAATTACAATATATCGTAATAGAGAGTTTATAGTGATTAAACAATTACGTTAAAAAACTATACTAAATAAAAATAAATATTGTCTAAACAATATTGATATTGTAATTATACCGTGGTAATAATGAAATTAATTATAATACATGAAATGCTTTATATTATTTTTTTAATTAATCTGCAATGATGAATTAGGTAATATAATACTTTAATCCGATTTACTGGTATCATCAATGAAAAAACATAATCCCAACTCGCATTTAATAAAAGTAAAAAATCTGTTGTGGCACACAAGACCTCTCGCCATTTCCATATTAGCCTATATAAGTACAGTGTTTAACATTTCTGGTACATGCACAAAAAAATTCTAACTATTAAGTTTCCACCTACTCTTCTAAATGATTCTTCAAATTCATTGACGAGTTTGGCGGTATTTCTGATATGAATATAAGTATATATGTACCTATAATTATAAATATTTAATTAATAATGAAATAAGAAATATTAAATGTACTTCCCAGAAAAAGCTTTCAGTAATGTAAATGGATTTTTCACACTGAAAACTCACATTTTTCTGTTAATTAGAAACATTTTAATTTTTCAACTGTTTTCCATGGAGTTATTTGGACTAATAGATACATTACTCTAAATGCGTATACTTACCTAACATTGTCTTTACAAGTAAATATTATTACTACCAAGTTTATATATCTATCCATTTTTGAATTATTGCCCCAAAAGTCAATATATCCCCATTTTTAGATAAAAAATTAAAATAATTCAAAAATCTAATTTTTATGTATCTAGATACTTCTCAATGCGCTGATTCCAAATTTTGAAACGGCAGGTCGATATCTCGTTTCGTTCTCGAGATATTAAGATTTAAAGTTTTGCATAAAACTGCCCATTTTTGGGTAATAACCCAAAAATGGGTCGAGGTACGGATTTGGCGACACCACCATTCGATTCTACGGATAAAAATATATAAGTCTACCAATTTTCATCATTTTTGTCCAACCGGTTCATTTTTTATGAATAAATGTCTGAAAACCCCTGAAAATGTCCAAAATCTGAAAAAATCGTAAGGGGGACCCCTTAGATTTTTTCGATTTTTGGCCATTTTCAGTTATTTTGCTTTAGAGATTGTATGCGTTGTTCAAAAATTATGAAAATTGGTGTACTTATGTATTTTTTCCCGTAGAATCGAATGATGATATCGCCAAATTCATATATAGACCCATTTTTGGGTTACTACCCAAAAATGGGCAGTTTTGAGCAAATCTTTGAATCTAAATATCTCGAGAACGAAAAGAGATATCGATCTGCGGTTTCAAAATTTAGAATCAGCGCATTAAAAAGTATCTAGATAGATAAAAATTAGATTTTTGAAAATTTTGAAGTTTTTATCTAAATATGGGGTGTATTGACTTTTGGGGCAAATATATTTCCCTAATTCCGTTTCATAGTGTCAACTTTTTGTTTGTTCTTCTTTTTCACATTATTAGTTTACGTATGTTTTTTTTTCGCACTTATGATTTTTTTGTAAATATTAAATCTAGAGGAATAGAAAAATCGATTGTAGGCCCCAAACAGTGAACTCTATACTACTATGGAACGGAAACTACCGTTGCTGGCGTGGTACTTCAAATTTCTAGCCAACCCGCAGTACGAATAGATTTTTCCAAAAAAATTAAAACGAACGCAAAGTACAACCAAACTGTTCAAAGAACGATGTTTTCATAATCACTGTTCAGTGAATAATTATTATAAATTGCTTTTAATTTAAATAGATTTCTTTTAGTAGTGGACGATCCCCATAACAGTTAGCCTAGCCGAAATGAAAATTCAAAGAACGTAATATTACGCAGCTAGTGCAGAAGCCAAGGCGTATTTATGGAGCAAGGGAGCAACGTCTCTTTCAATCATCCCAATGGTTAACTTCTCCCGCGGGGTCTGAGATCTGGGGATGATTTAGTTGCAGTTCGTGATTCGAAGAACATCCACCGGCTGTGCAATTACGAATATCGAAATGAAATTTCATACAGTGCTGCTAGCTTTGTTGTCCAACTGAATAAAGCTGATTGATTGAACAAATGTTTACTCCGCCGTATTTTATTTACTACCTACCAAGTTTGTTTTGATTTGATCGTTCCTAACATTGGATTTATCTTAAAATAATTATTTACAAACAAGAGAGAGATCAGAAGAAACACAAAGCAAATAATGTGGGTAAATGTCAAATGTCACAGTTATCAACAAGTTATGTACCTACCTTAGTTTGTTATAGTTCTGCATGTTGTATTCATTTCGTAATTTGGAAAGTTTAATGCTGAAATGGAGTTTGTTATTTTAATCAAATTTAATTATAACAACCGGTCAGAGCCGAATTAAGGTATTTTCGGGCCTGAGGCGCTAACAATTTTCGGGCTTAAGGCGCTAACAATTTTCGGGCCTTTAGAATAAAACATAAGACCCCAAAAATATAATTTATTTCACAAATTAAACAGAAATCAATTACAACAGAAATAAACTCATAAAGTAAATAAAATATAACTGAACAAATAAAAACTGGACAATATGGTGCCGTAATCGGGACCTAGCAGGCCCGGGCCTTAGGCGCGCGCCTCGTGGTTAATCCGGTACTGCAACCGGTAGGATAACGCTTTTAATATCCAGGGTCTATGATTTGACTTCAGTTTAACCCTTGTATTAATCTTAGTTTTGAATAAAAAACAACGCCTTTAAAAATTGTTTTATATAAACTGTTATATTAAATAAAACTATGAAGTTAAAATATTCGTATTATTTTTTGAAAATTCTGTTATTACTAATATTAAAGTATATAAAAATCTCTATTCGATACATTTAAAAATTTTATTATATCTTTTATGGAGTTAAAGATAGAGACATATAAATACAGGGTGTCTCAATAAGCTTGCTCACTATTGGTAACTTTTTTATTTGAAGAGGTACGAGGTTGGTTAAATGAGCAAAATTGTGCCATTTTATATTAGAAAATTGGTCATGTAGACAAAATAAAATTTGAGACAGAATATATATTTTTTAAATGGAACTATATATTTTTTATTATCTTATTGGAAAGAGTATTTTTTTCTCTTTCCAATAAGGTAATGTTGTTTATGTACATTTTTTTCAATAAACGTAAAAATAAATATATATATTGTCCCAAATTTTGAGAACCGCTGACACAAATTTAATTTTGTCTACATGACCAATTTTCTAATATAAAATGGCACAATTTTGCTCATTTAACCAACCTCGTATCTCTTCAAATAAAAAAGTTACCAATAGTCAGCAAGCTTATTGAGACACCCTGTATATAAAATAATAAATTGTCAATGAAACTTGCAGCCCATGGAAAACAAGTGAAACATTAAAATGTTTGTAATTGATAGATAAATGTGAGTGTCACAAAGCCAGAGACATTACTAAAGACTTTTTCTGTGAAGTACATTAAATATATATTTCTTATTTTATTATTACTTTTTCTATACGAAGAGGTTTTTGAATAAATGCTTCATTTATTTCAACATAGTTAAAATTTACAAATGCGACGTTTCGGTTACGGTTATAACCATTTTAAAGCAATAAATAAATTATTACCAAGTCAAAAAACTGAATCATTATTTTATTATTAATTAAATATTTATAATTACAGATACGTATATTACATATACCCTTCAGAAATACCGCCAATCTTATCAATGAATTGGAAGAATTTTGAACATTAGAAGAATAAGAGTGAATAGAATGAATTAAAAAAAAAACAAAAATATTAAAGAAGGTATGTGTTTTTGTGTGTAACAGAAATGTCAAATATGTACCACACATATATAGCCTAATATGGAAATGGCGGGAGGTCTTGTGCTGGGCACAACAGATTTTTATATTGGGTATAATAAGAAAGTTTTTCGTATAAGGAAGCAAAAATTCCACCCTGAGTACCAATTTAACTAAAAGTTAAAAAAAACGTAGGTTTTTTTGCCGAAAAATTCATAACTTTATAATTTTTCTTTTATATACATAATACAGAATTATTCAATTAAAACTAAATTAGAAATAAAACTTTTTCCAGAACTTTGTATTCTCCTTTAATAATTAACTTTGGTATTCAGATCGCGTTCTACGTCAAAAGATCGCAGAAAATTTACGACTTGTGAATACAAGACAAACGTGAAAGCAGTAAAATATTTCATATAGGTTACGTTCCCAGATATATGTAATAATATAAAGAACGTTACAAAAAGTAAATAACTGGCAGAGTGATTGGTACTGTTGTAAAAGGTAAATTATAGAAAAAACGATGACATAAACCATGGGAGATATATGAAAAATAACGTTATGTTCTCCGATGTACATAAAATATCGGAAACTTCTGATTTTATGTGAATGTCGAATGCTGTCTCCGTTATTTATTTTTCTGATATAATGTGACGGTTATTTTATTCGCGTTGGAGATATTAAATGGACCGTGTGACACAAACTCTACCTTTCAGTGTCGCAATATTTTTTTCGTAAGCATAAAGCCTCTGAAAGATGTCATAATTTACCCTTTTTTCACGATATTTTCCACTGATAATGTTTATGAGTATTTCGATAAGAGAAATATGAAGTATTTAAATTCACCCCGTTGCATAAATTCAAACTGAATGCACTTCAATATATCTTTGAAATAAACAACTTCTTTTACGAATGATATTTACAGGAATGATCTTCTTATCAAATAATAAACCCAAAAATAAAAATACTGCGCGTGTGTGTGTATGTGTGTGTGTATGTGTGTGTGTATGTGTGTCCATGTGTGTCCGTGTGTGACAAATTTTTCTCCGACGATAACTCCAATACTATAATTCTAAAAATTATAATTCTTTCGTATTCCTCTTCTATACATCCATATGAAGAGTTGATTAGATTTTGGTTATAATTGATCCACCGGAAGTACGCTTATTTAAAGTTTTTAACAGTTTTTCTTAGAAAAACGCAGTTAAATATTATTTTTTGACATTTCGTTATTATATTTATTAAAGAAAATATTCTTCTCTATATGGTTTGATTATTCATTTTCCTTCATATTCAATTGATGTAGAGTTAAAGCATTATAAAGAAATTAATTTTCAAAAATTAGTCAGCTTTGCTATTTATCATGGAAACAGCTGATACATTCAAAATTGACAGATGTGTGTTGCAAGTGCAAAACCAAATATGGAAAGTATGGGATGAAAAATTAGTATTTCATAGTGGTCCTCTCAAGTGACATGCAGTGAAAGGCTAAAAAGAAGATGTATTGCAGAAGACTTAAGAAAGGAAGGACTGTGTGTAGAAGATGCGTTGGAGAGGAATGAGTGGAAGCGAAGAGGAAACAGCGACCCCTAATAAAATAGGGGAAAGCTGAAGCAGAAAGTAAAATGTGTCAAGTGCATTTTTCTTAGTGTATGTTTATGTCATAATTTTATTGGATTTATAGAACCTTTTCAAATGAACTTTTGGTATGAAATTTGTAAAAAATAGTATGTGTTCGTGTTCAATTTTACATGATATTATGTAGAAACTGTTCCACGGTCCTTTTGGTATGGGATTTGTGCAAAATACATCGAATTGACGGAAGGTCTTGTGATGGCCACAACAGATTTTTACCTTCCGTCACCTTTAGGTAAGGAAGGTATTGTCTTTGGTCAAAAAATTCGGTGGTGAGTTTTTAATGAATAAGCACGTTTTAGGGTCCTTACAATACGAATATACCATTTTTAAGATGATGTCTGTATGTGTGTGTGTGTGTCCGTGTGTGTGTGTGTCCGTGTGTGTGTGTGTCCGTGTGTGACAAATTTTTCTCCGACGATAACTCCAATACTACAATTCCAAAAATTATAATTCTTTCGTATTCCTCTTCTGTACATCCATATGAAGAGTTGATTAGATTTTGGTTATAATTGATCCACCGGAAGTACCCTTATTTGAAGTTTTTAACAGTTTTTCTTAAAAAAACGCAGTTAAATATTATTTTTTGACATTTTGTTATTATATATATTAAAGAAAATACTCTTCTCTATACAGTTTGATTATACATTTTCCTTCATATTCAATAGATGTAAATTTAAAGCATTATAAAGAAATTAATTTTCAAAAATTAGTCAGCTTTGTTATTTATCATGGAAACAGCTGACATAATTATTCAAAAAAATTTAATTGACAGATGTCAGTTGCAAGTGCAAAACCAAATATGGAAAAAGTATAGGATCTAAAATTGGTATGTCATAGTGTTGCTCGCAAGTGACACGCAGAGAAAGGCCAAAGAGAAGATGGAAGGACATTAATTAGTGTAGTTTATGTTATAATTTTATTGGATTTATAGAACCTTTTCAAATGAACTTTTGGTATGGAATTTGTAAAAAATAGTATGTGTTTTTACATGATATTATATAGAATCTGTTCCAAGGACCTTTTGGTATGGGATTTGTACAAAATACATGGAATTGACGGAAGGTCTTGTGCTGGCCACAACAGATTTTTTAAAAATATGTTTGTGTTACAGATATATTTACCTAGAAAATAAAAAATAATTTTTTGTTTACTTTTTTCTTATTTGTATCATTATAAACAAAAAAAAAGAAAAATAAATAGTTCATGTTGTTATTTTATTCAAATGAACCACAAAAGCAAAAAATATGTAAAAAAAAAAATAATTTAGACTGTATGGGTTACTGTTGACCCGTTTCCGGAAACAAATTTGTCAAATTATTTCCGGACTCTTAGGGTTTACTTAACGTTCAGTCAACACACACAGCAACTGTTCAAAAAACACACAGTAACATAATTTGCTGGCGATTACTGTGAAAATAGGTATCTAAGATAATCACTAAATTTATTTTAATTCTAAAATTGGCTAAAAAAAGCTTCAGCAGCATTTATTGCCTCTGCTGTAAATAATGTATTTTAGTGCCTAGTTAAACAAATATCTATTTTCCATATTTTTTAATTACTTTGCAAGCTAAGTAATATTAAAAATATAAATTATTTCGTAATTAACAACAAAACGGCAGGAAATTTATTGAGATGTTAATTTCTTTTAAACTTTTTATAATTTCAAATTCAAATATTCTTAATGAGCTCAATTGTTTTTGGTAAGTTGTTTCATGAATATCAAACCATTTTTTCTAATTCTACCAAATTTCCATTTCATGAATATATGATTTAAGAATATTCTTTAACGAAATCCCAGTTTTTAAGCACAAAACAAAGTATTATTTAATGAAGTGAACATCTTTCTGCTTTAAAGAGCTAGTCTAAGCGTCGCCAATTTTCTTAAATCAATCAGAGATCTGAAATTCATTTTAAATTTGGATTTTTTGCTCCCGGTGTGTTTTCTGGAATTATCCGAGCGTGGGAACTATCAGGATCTTGGATCCTGCCGCAAAACACGATGGTAGGATAGAAGATGAAGCGCTGCCTTTGAAAGTCTTTTCATTCTGAAAAGTCGGATACGAATTGAAGACTTGGAAATGTAAGGATAATTAAACGGAGATATAGTAATGCTAAAGAAGTGCTAAAAGGGGAATTATGTTAAAAATAGATTTCGCAGGATTATTCTCCCAAATGAGGATTTACTCCTCAGAAGTTTTTTATTTTATCTTGCAAAATATTGAAGGTTAATGCCCGATTTATAGAAAGTTCATGTTCACTCCTTTGGAAGAATATCTAAAGTTATAAATCCTTTTCAACCTACAAAATCTCTTACGTAAAATACTTTCCAATAAAGAGGAGGTTTATAAAATAAAAAAAATCTATTATCTTATTATTTACGTCTATGTGTATCGATAAACCATGTAAATAAAGTGATTGTTAGATTGTTGAAATATTTTAGTTTATAATGAAAATATCAAAATCTTTGTGACGGTAATATTGCTAGTCACGTGGAAGTATTCCAGAGGAAATAATAACAGCTAAGCTTTAGCTCACGTCTAAATTTTTATTGTTTAAACCTTGGTTTACAAACTACCAAGAGTCAACAAAACAAACAAATAACTGGCAAACACAAATGCTATTAACCTAAACTCATTTATTTCAAATTATATTTATTTCAAAATTAGTTTTATGTTATTGAAGTTCATTCATAAAAATAAAATCTTACCGGCCTACATTTTCTACTAGACGTCTTAACAAATTATTACACCTACCCAAATGGTCAATAATTTCTACAAATCTTTTTCGTCTATTTTAAAATATAGACTTTAAGCTTACAAAAACTGAATACTATATTAAAATCGCCCAATAAACTAAATTTATATAACAAAAAGTATGGCCCAACTGATGGGTCATAATAGTTCAGCCACTTATCATACTAGTCATAAAAATAATGCACACATGACAAACATTGCACAAATAAACAAAATACCTCTCAGTATTAGTTATCTGTTAGTAATTAATGGTTTTCAAGCACAATGCCTCGTGGTAACTCTCAAAGTAAAGACTTGCGCTTATCCATCATTAATGCCCATAAAAAGGGAATTTTGGGACGTCGAATCTGTTTCGCATTCTGTTCCTATTTCGACAGTGCAATATACCATTAATTTATATAAAAGAACAGGCGGAGCCGATGAAAAAACCAAAACCGACCGACCATCTACTATTACAAAAGTAAACAAGCTAGCTTTACGTAGAATAGTAAAAAAAAAATCCGTGGTCAAATACTAAAGAAATAACTATGCTACAACGAACAGAACTATTCGAAATATAGGATACAAATTGCATAAAGAAATATTCTACTACCTTTTTCTTGTACAATTTTTAATAGCTTATTTAATTTTTGCAACAGGCAAAAGAAAAACCATTATTAACAAAATTACTAAATAGTATGGGTTCGAGAACATCACGAGAACTCAAAGACAATGGTACAGCGTAATTTGGAGTGACGAAGCCAAATTAGACGTTTGCGTAGAAAACTCGCGGAAACCAGTGTTGCGTACATCTGCGGAGATTTACCAAAACGACTGTTTAGTGAAAAAAGTCAAGTTCTCAGCGTCTGTTATAGTCTGGGATTGTATGTCTGGAAGGGGCGTGGGTAAATACACTTTATTAACCCATATTTGCCCGGTGTGCCAATATTGGAACAATTGACATGTGTCTTCCTGTTTACTGGTGTATTCGTTATAAACGGATATTTACTGATTAGTAATGTTCAGGAAGGTCCAGACTTTCGAATAGAGCACAGTAACTCGCATTATTTATCTTGTGTGCAATAAAATATTTTAACAAATTTGGATGATTTACAGAGGCTTGATGGCTGCCAATAAATGAGTATATTTTTTATATCCAATTTATTATAAAAATAAATATTTTGAGTAAAACTCTTCTTTAACACTTTCTACATAATATATTTGATTTGTATGTTCATAATATTTGTTTACAAAGTGAATTATATGCTATATAATATTGATGTTCCAATATTGGAACACTGGGCATGAAAGGGTTCATGTTTTTTTTTATATAATTTCAGATTTGTATTACGCACAACTAATAGTTTTGTTTGAGAGTGAATATTTTTGGAAGGCAGGTGTGTTTTTTACACTTCCTGACGACGGCAATGATGGTGCTGTTGACAGTGACGATGAAGATAGCTCGAATGATGTAAATCATCTAAGTGGATTACAATTACAGACTCAACAAGTAGCTAAA
Source organism: Ophonus ardosiacus (assembly GCA_943142095.1). Lineage (NCBI taxonomy): Eukaryota > Metazoa > Arthropoda > Insecta > Coleoptera > Carabidae > Ophonus > Ophonus ardosiacus. The sequence continues at coordinate 798,902 of OW964823.1, forward strand.
ATCTGTCATAAAAGACAATTTTTTTTTTTTACTAGGCGATAAAGTTGAAAACTTTTATAGTGATGACGACATACCGTTGTGTTTTACTGAGGAAATCTTCTATTGTACGGTCCTGGTCTAACAAACTTGATTTGCTACCTTCATTGCCACCATTTACTTTGCGAAATAAAGTCAAGATTTACAAATGAATTCGTTTCAATGTTTTGAATGATTTTTTAACAACAATATTCGCAACTTTCTGAAAGGCCTTTTCTAATTATATGCCAGATATGTAAAGACAGATCACACGTTTAGAAGGGAAATAGTTCAAATTTACCTCAGTAAATACGGTCAACCAGGCGGTCGTCCAAAATCAACAAAACAAATAGATGCACGTGTTGTGGATGAAGTACGATATGATCGCATTGATCACTAGATGATACCAGCACAAAAACAAAATAGATGTGCTTTATGTAAACAATGAAAACTCAACAAAAATGTGTGAAAAAATGTAAGGTAAATGTATATGAAACATGATTCAAAGATTTTCATGAAAGGTAATTATTTGTGTAATGTTCAAATTTTAGAATAAATGTTAATTTCATAAATATTTCATGTAACTATAAAATAACAAACTTATTCTTATTGATTTTCTAATATTTATTTACATACTTCACATATAAAATATATTGCACCCATTCGTTCCCGGTGTTCCAATATCGGAACATGCTTCAAATTGTTTATAGGAATGTTTAAAATAAAAAATATATATATTTTATTCGTATTAACACTTTATCAACTAGAAACCATAGATAAAAAGTTTTTTTTCAAAAAAAAATTAATTCGGGCAAAAACGGGTTAATGGAACAGTGAACTCACAGAAATACCGAGACATTTTGGAAGAAATTTTTTACCTTCAATCGCTAATTGCTAAAATTAGAATCCTAGATATTATTGATTAAATTCCAACTTTACAAAAACCAGTCTGCACTTACCCATTTTAATTTTATTTATGTTCCATTTGGTATTAAGTAACGAAAGTTAGGTTAGTTTAGAATTTAGTTAATGAATTTTGAAAATGCGGAATTAACCAGAGAGTATATTTGAAACATGATCTATTATGATTTCAAAAAAAAATTTAATTGCTTGTCAAGAAAAAAAGAATTTGGAAGACCAAAAGATAGATTTAAATGGTACACTCAGAGAAATGTTTGTCTTAAGTGCTCAATAGAATTCCAGAGAAATAATTATGTTAAGTTATAATTGGTTTGGAGCCTTTTAAAAAGTGAAAGAAAGGAAAGAAGAGTATTATTTTTAAGGAGAAATATATTAAACAAATAAATTAAATAAATTTTTTAAAAGTATGAAGTACATGTCTTATGCCCAGTTTTATAAACATCGAATAACTTGCTGAGTAAATTCAATCGATGAGTAAATAAAAATGTCTGTTTTATAAAATAAGTTGCAGAGTAAAATAAGTACTTGCAGAGTAAATATTTTATTCTAGTGATTTACCGACAGAGATATCGTTTATTATTATTCAAACGTCAAAATAAAGTGTCATAAAGTGTCAGTTCTCATTAAAAATGGAAAAAAAGAGAGAATGGCGAAAGAATTATACTGAAATAGATAAAGCGAACATGTTAGAAATAAAAAAAATATATTAGTATTATTGAAAACAAGCAGACAGACGTAGCAAGCGTCAAAAGCAAAAATAGTGCATGGGATGAGATTTGTAAAGAATTTAATGCAGTTTCACAAATAGGTCCCCGGAATAGTGTTCAAATGAAACTGTTATATGACACATTGTATTTATGTTGGCTTGGAATAGTTGGGTTTTGTACAGGTATTAATAAGTAATTTTTACAAAGGTACCCACTATCCCCTAACAAGTAGCAATTACCAAATTCTCCGTTTTCAAGCCTAGCTCTTATTAACGAATTGTTAAATATGTTGCTGTCATGTGCGGAACCAGGCCACTAGTAACAACATCCGTTATTTTTAGATTTGCTGAACATACCATTTGGCAATTCACAGAAAACCATCCTTTTCGGTTTCTATCAATTTCTGCGTTCTCTATAAAATAATTAATTTTGACATGTGTCAAATTTATTCTACAGAATAAAATTTACTTCCTCGAAAATCAGTGGAGTAATTTATTCCATAGATAGCTAGTATTTTTATTCTTGCTTTATAAAACGAAAATCTCTGGAATAAACAATTTTACTTCGAGAATAAATTTTACTTTGCTAGTAATTTACTTATCCATCTTTTATAAAACTGGGCATTATTCTCAATAATTCTAGCGTGACCCTCATACTGTAAAGCGAAAGCAGGAAAAATTCTCCCAAAATCCAATCACCCAACACTGATTTCCCCTCTTTCCGGTTGTGTCGTCGGAAACTCAGTAAACAGTTCACAATATCCTGCTACACATTAGCATACCGATATTCGCGCTTAACAACCGATTAAAACCAGCGTTAAATCCTGCTCGCTGCCTAGAGCGCTTGAATACACTGATTACCCCTTCACAACTGTAGCTCTACATGATTCACATCACCCCTAACAATTACTCAAGACTAACACCAACCTTGAAAGGAAACTGTTGGAGATAATAGAATTACACAACGTTTTACAAAGCTCAGCTGACGACGTGTCAATCATTGTCAGAGAAAATTGTGATGTAATTTTATATATCAAACGATTTACATTTTATGTATAACAATTTTAGAAGGTAATACATATTTTATAAATGGTAAAATATTAAAGCCAAAGTTAATACATCGTATGATATTTACAGGCTGTAATCGAAAAGTGGAACTAGGCGTTTAACATTGGAAATCAGCTTTTCTTTGCGCAAAAGTTACCTAAAGCACTTAAAGGTGACGGAAGGTAAAAATTAGACATGCAATACATGCACTAAAAATTGAATTTTATATACATGTTGTAACGGCGAAAAGAAAGGACGCTGTTGTCCCTATTCGGTCGCCATTTTGTAATGACGTCCCTGCTCGTTCTCCATGCTGTCAAAAGGTTTGCTCGGGCGCCAATCAATCGGAAACACAGCATAAGGAGCGATGGTCGATCCTGTAAAGGACGCTCTCATAGCGTCGCTGAAAAGGATGGCTGGAACGCCAAAAAGTGCTCGGGTAGCTTAGTGGAGACAGAGTTCGGCTTTTGACAATGAAATCAATTGTAATCATTTTTAATATTTTATTAAAATAAATATAACAAAGCAAAGTAACAATGAATCAACGATACTTGCAGGATATTTTCTCTACTACGCACGATCAACAATGAACGGGCAACAATGGCACACACCAAGGTTACGGAAACACGCTATGAACGAGTAACAATGGCACACACCAAAGTTACGGGAACACGGTACGGTTACAGTGTTGTCACTTTGACAACACTCATTAACAATCGCGATTTCAAACTAAGACAGTGTTGGCACACACCAACACTCATTGACAATCGCGATTACGGCGAACAGCGGCCAACACCACTGCACAAAACAACCGGCTACACCGGTACGGTCCACCTTCTGCACTCTCTCACAAGCTACCAGATTCGCAGAAGACGGCACACACCATCTTAGGCTCGTTGGAGAGCTAACGCTCCCTTGAGAAAGCACACACTTTCTCCTGTAGCTAATGCTGGAGCTCGTATTTATACCCAGAAAAACCGTTAAAAATATCAAAAAAGGTTCAAACACGTTTTTACTCATCCTGCAAATTCTCGCCAAGTTTGAATAAAAATATAAAAAAATACAGTTTCATGTTAGAATGAACCAACGATGTCTAGCGTGCTGGTCAAGCGCACTAGCCACTCGACCACACAATAGCTGATAGATAAACAACAATTTTATAAACTTTAGCAGCTATAACCAAAATACAACAATACATTTTACAATAAACGACATATAATATAACCAAACAATTATACTGTATGCGTAAATCAAAACAATACAAACCAATAAAAAATGAAAAACAATATTTTTACTTGTGCGATTTGAACTTTGATTTAAATAATCAAACTTTAGCAAAAAACTGACATGCTAACCACAAGGCTACAACGTTAAACATGAAGAATAAATTCAAATCTACTGACCATCGTCACAATGTATAGATAACAGATTAGTTATTATAGGGTATATTCCGCTTAAAAAGAGTTTGTGTAAATTATATTTCACAAGTTTTCTTTTTGTTTACTAGCTCCCTTCATTTGTGTCTGGAGGTTTGCGAGAAACTTAATTAAAAACGTGCTGCGTAGAATTTCTCCTCTATTTTTACTTTTATGGAAAATATCCTTTATTACAACATTAAACAAAATACCGTAAAAGGGAAATTGGATCAAGGAAAAAGATCAAATAGTTATTCATCTCTGGAATGAAACCTTTTAAAGATTTAAAGCGAAGCAAAATAAAACCTGCCAAAGTCATTCCAAAGAAAATCAATATTAAGACGGATACAGTGCATTAGAAAAGTAGTATAATTCAATGAAGAGAAACGAGATTTTAACAAAACATTGGATAGATTCCTTCTTGCCGCAATCTGACAAGCACAAAGTGCAAAAATTGTAGCAAAGTGAACTCTTTATATTTATAAATAATAAACAAGTGTTCAAAGGGAATGCCAGCAAATATACTGCAATTTTTAAGATGAAAAATTGAAAATCCTTCAAAGAACATTCCGATATTTTATTTGGTAAATGCTACGACATATTTCAGATGTCACAAATGACAGAAGAAAACTAAACGACTTCCTTCCGATATCGAATATTTCTCAAAAATGTTTTCGGGTGCGTTTTTCTTTTAATAATACAGAGTGATCAAAAAGAAATGAAGTAGTTGGCAATTCAATTCTGGGGATATTTTTATTCCACAGTTTATACAACAGCAGATGGAAGCAGGAATATTATTTGACATGTCATTTTGACAATAAATACAAATAGGTTATGTCAGAGCAGAAGCGTGACAGCTGAGTGACTTGATTATTGCTATGGGTAATGTAAAAAGTAAAATCTGTTGTGGCCAGCACAAAACCTCTCGCCATGTCCATATTAGGCTATATAAGTATTGTATTGCACTTCGCTTTCGAACCGTCGTTTCATAACAAAATATTACAGAACTTTACCCAAATATTGTTTTTTATTATATTTAACATGTCCTCTGCACATATATAATTCTAATTATATCTATTTTTCATTGTATGAGGAAGTTCCTATATGTCGGAGATTCTTCCAATTCATTAACCAGATTGGCGGTATTTTTGATGAATATATGCATTTAACCTATAATTTCAAATATTTAATTAATAAAACAATAAGAAAGATTAAATATACTTTTCAGAAAAAGCTATCAGAATGTCACTAAAACTGTTGATTTTTGACACTGACATGTGTCATTTACAAACTATGGTATAAACATTGGAATTTGTCAACTGGTTTCCTTAGTGCCTTAGCCTCTGCGATTAAATTACTCTATAAATTATACTGTCTTTATCTCTAAATCTATACAAGATATAACAAAAATTTTAAGTGGATTAAATGGAGAATTTTATGTTCTTCAATATTTAATAAAAAAAAAAACTCCCAAAAAATTATATTTAGAAATTTTTTTCTCAGAAACTACTACTTCCGGTTGTTCAATTATTACCAAAACCTTTTCAGCTTTTCCCATGAATGTCAGATTGAGGAAACTGCAGTTAAATATTTTTTAAGTCTTATAGATTTGAGGAATCGTGTCTACAACACACTACACACACACACACACACACACACACACACACACAGACTTCATTTTAAAAATGTTCTAATCGGATTCTAGGGACCTCAAATTGTACTTATTCAATAAAATATATGGGAAAAAATAACCATTTTAAAAAAAATTGTAAATGTACTGAAATTTAAATTTTCAAATGTCACTATCAACAACAGAAAATAAATTTTTGTAATGTTACCAATTTCAAATATTTTTTTGTTATTGCCAACTGAATTAGTTTTTTTATTACTCTGTATTTATTTTCTCTGTTTTAGAATTAGAATGACACATTCTAGCAAGCTTATTGATGCTAGAAAGAGTTATTATTTTAATAAAAATTTCGTGACAGCCAGTGGCACTAGAAAAGTACATTTCATTCCCTTCATTCAACGAATTTCGAAAAAAACAAAAAAAGAACAGCTCATTGAAATTTGTCAGCTAGACATGAATGAAGTCAGACATGCATTGTAAGAATAACTGTGATGCTAGATTTGATACTATATCAGATCCAAAATTCATATACATATAATTTTACTTATATGTAACTTGTGATCTTACACAAGTCTGAATGGTTACAATATTTATAGAGATGCAGTAGACCAAAGTTATAGACTACTATTACCTAACTATAAATGTAAACCGACTTTGTTAAAGTTTCCAGCTTAACTATGTATGTCTTTATTCAGTTATTCAGTACTATAAATAACTATTTTCTATAATTTATTTGTATAAAGCTAAATTTAATGATTATTGAATCTTTCATCTTTTATTATTCAAATATAAATGTAAATATAAAAGAAATCTACTAATTAAATCGTTTATTCAATCACAAATTAAAATATTTGCAGAAGGAAACGTTCATCAAACCAATTTGATTTGAATTAATCATTCGTTTACTTAATAATTACTCCTACATTTTACTTGATAAGCAAAATATGAAGTTTTAATAGGATTGAAAAGATTGAGATTTCTTTTATTACATTTTCGTTTATTTGTGATGCTCAAATATTAATTTAATATTATAGAAGATCCGTTCTAAAAATAATGGGACTGATGTCGTTGTTCTGAATGCAACTTATTAGGGAATGTTAGATACTTATTGATCTCTTATTTAATATGGGTAACATGCTGTAATAAATTGTCATTATAGCTTTGTTCGATGACATGTACTAGGCCGCCCTAGTGTTAACTTTCTTGCACTAACATGTTTTATGAGAAACGGGCAGCTTGTGGCAGGCTGTTCGATGACAAAAATTTTAAGAACTAGTGCTCACTTTTCTGACCTGACTCGCGAGGTAGTGTAGAAAGTGCAGACTAGGAGTGGGGGTAGCTAAATGTTGTTCGGTAGACATTTTAATTCTATCCTATCTACATATCTGTTTATTTAACCTAAAATTTTGTTTTGCTATATAAAGAATTAATTAATATATCTGTTTCTGAATCTGATGAAGAATCAAGTGATGATTTATCTTCGTCAGAATCGTTTATTAGTTCACTATGCTCTTTAAAACAGACATTTCTGCAGTTACGTTTTTGCAGCTTTATGATATGACTGTGTTTATAAACAACCTAACCTTTTACACCTTTGGCTATGCTTGGCTTGATTACTCACAGCTGAGCAAACTTGCCCAAATATACACTAGTGTGTTTTATGAAACCACAAGAATTAGACTGTACTAGTGTACACCACACTGCACTGCACTATTCTGCTCTGCACTTCAAGCACTTTTCATCGAACAGAGCTTATATTTGTTGTATATATTTCATGTTCGCAATGTTCATTTAAAATAATAAATGTTCAGAATAAATAATGAATATCCAATAAACTATTACATATCCGGTATTCATATTAAATATTCAGTACACATATCAAATATACAATGGATACTATTATTATAAAGAGGTAAACTTTGTGTGTTTTAGGAGGTAATCTCTGGAACTACTGTTCCGATTCTCAAAATTCTTTCATACAAGAGAGCTACACTATTTTCGAGTGACATAGGCTTTATTTGGATAAAATTAGATAACCGGAAATGGTACTTTTACATTTTAAGAATGCCTAGAAAGAATTTTGCTCACTTATTTTTATTTTGGAAATAATCTTCCGAATACCATTCATGGAAGAATTTTATCTTGGCAAAATTTTCCGATAGTTTTACTCGAGCCTTTTACAAATTAATCTCTTGCCACTCGATAAATTGCTAAGCAACCAGCTCTTGTAACAATCTGAAAAAAAATCCGGAAAATAATTATCACTAATGATACTATGAAAAAATCTTTGCTATTACTAAAATGTTTAAAAAAGCAGCTCTTATTATTCCGCTGTGGTAATATCATAGAAATTGTAATGTCTTTTTTCTTTAATTCTATTAAGATTTAACAAATTTTTATAAACAGAAGAATGCTATTTTTACACCTATAGTATAGTTATATAGATTTTTTTAAAATAGTCACATAAGTACCCCATTTGTATAATATAAAGAAAGCTCTTATTTAAATTTCCGTAAACTTTGTAGAAAGAGCAACTATAAGACAATTTGTCGATATAAATACAATATAAACAATCTAGACTTGGGATAAAACGCCCTATCCATCTTCCCCGTCTATAATGGCCCAGTTAGGGGAGCCACATGCCACATGTGGAAGCTGAGTAGCATCTAATGGCCAGGATAATAAAAATTCAATAGAGGAGATTTTGTTTCCCAGAGGTTAAAACGCGAAGAAAAATAAAGGGAGATACTTTTGTTAAGCGGGTATTTGTGCATTTCTGGGTGTGCCAGTATCTATAACACAATGTAGACATCGGTAATGATGACGATATATTTTACCGTGTGGGCGCTTACCAGGCGTTACCTCACAGGCACTCATGGCTGGTGTGGAGAGTGCACCACAAGGGTTACTTTTGTGCCATTTAACATTGGAAATATTTAGCGTCTGTCGGGATCGAACCCGGTTCCCCCAGGTTCGCGACCAGACACTGTGGCACGCGGCCACGGGACCCCAAAATGATGTTAAGTAGATTTATATTTTTCATGAAAATAAAGAGTGCGAGAGACATTGTAAAGAGAGACGGGTGAAGTTTTACACAAATGATTAAATTACATTAAGTATTAATAAACGCATGAAAAAAGCTTTCAGACATTATTTGTTGTTACTTCTCTTACTCTTTTAACTGTTCAAATATTTTAATTTTATACAATTTGCTGCTCTCCTGTTCAGTGTTCAACAAAAACTATAGAATTCAAAGTTCCATAGAATTAAAAGTTGAACACAAAACTGGTTTTACATTAGGTGTTTGGTTTCCTCGCAAAAAATAAAAATAAAAAGCTCCGTCCTATGACTATGACTTATGACATTATAAAAAACAATATTAATTTATTCATGTCAAACTGAATATGTTATTCAAGTATTTCGCCATTTAGTAATGGGTTACATCGTCTTTATTAGTAATACCAGCTTTAATCTTAATAGGCCTTGTTCATTGTATACCTAAACACTGCACATTTTCCTGTGAGTATGGTCTTACATGTCTTGTAAGGTAACTTATTTAAAACTTTGATTGTATCTATAGTTTTAACGTCAAATTTTAATATAAGTGAGCCACGAAGACCCCCATTGAATTTCAGCAGTAGCAGATAAATGTAGAATAGGTATTGAAATTTTGGTTTTTGTTTAAATTCAAAAATTTATATTCAGTTCAGGTTACTCGTGTTTTTTGACCAAAAATAATTCTAATTTAAATTCCATTATTTTCATTGAATATTTTACATGTTATTATAAAACATTGACCAAATAAACTCGACGAATGTTGATGGAATAATTTATGCTCATCAATATTTTTCGCAAAATGCAATAACGAAATTAATTAAATAAAAACCGGAATGATATATTTATTTCTGTTTTTGTAATTAATAAAATGTTCTAACAGTGCATTGTACATAAAATTGATTTCATTTTGCAATTTTAATAAATAATTAAATAAATGTCAATTTGAAGCATACAATTTAATAAATTGCACTTTTGGGAATATGCATATAAATAATATTGAATCACTCGTATTTACGGTGTTATAAATTTCGTATTATTTCAAAATGCGTGCCACGTGTGCGCCATTAAAATAAACTTTTTCATAAGTTGATAGAGTATGTAGATTATAGCAATAATCTATAAAGTATTTTACATCTATTACTTTGAATAATAATGAAGATAGTTTGACTTTGCACTAGATTTACAGTTTGCATTATTAATTAAATTTTGAAACATCAAACAATGTACAGAAACTTCTTGCAACGCAATAGCTAACAGATATTTCAAATAAAACAAATCGTTTCAAATAATTACATACGAGATTTCAATAGAGTTTAAGTGATTTATCGATCTTTTCTTTAATGATAATAATAATAATAATAATAATAATAAAAATAATAATAATGGTATGATTAAAATATTACATTTTAACGGCGAATTTCATAATTTATTATATTGTTTTGTTAAATTAAAATCCCGATGAGGCCTGTGGCGCAATGTAGTACTAGAAAAGTTCGGTATTTGTACAAAATTATGAAACCTGTGAAGACTAAAGTATTAAACATTTTGTTTCATATTTTTAATTACCCATTCTTGATCTCTACCCATTTTTGAATTATTGCCCCAAAAGTCAATATACCCCACATTTAACATAAAAACTTCAAAATTTTCAAAAATCTAATTTTTATGTATCTAGATACTTCTCAAAGCGCTGATTCCAAATTTTGAAACGGCAGGTCGATATCTCTTTTCGTTCTCGAGATATTTAGATTCAAAGTTTTGCTCAAAACTGCCCATTTTTGGGTAATAACCCAAAAATGGGTCGAGATATGAATTTGGAGATATCATCATTTGATTCTACGGGCAAAATTACATAAGTACACCAATTTTCATAATTTTTGAACACCGCATACAGTCTCTAAAGCAAAATAACTGAAAATGGCAAAAAATCGCAAAAATCTAAGGGGTACCCCTTACGATTTTTTCAGATTTTGGCTGTTTTCAGGGGTTTTCAAACTTTTATTAATAAAAAATGAACCGGTTAGTCAAAAATGATGAAAATTGGTATACTTATATATTTTTATCCGTAGAATCGAATGGTGGTATCGCCAAATCCGTATCTCGACCCATTTTTGGGTTATTACCCAAAAATGGGCAGTTTTATGCAAAACTTTGAATCTAAATATCTCGAGAACGAAAAGAGATATCGACCTGCGGTTTCAAAATTTAGAATCAGTGCACTGAGAACTATATAGATACATAAAAATTAGATTTTTGAAAATTTTGAAGTTTTTATCTGAATATGGAGTATATTGACTTTTGGGACATTTATTCAAAAATGGATAGAGATATAAACTTGCTAGTAATATTATTTGATTGTAAAGACAATGTTACGTAAATGTACGCATATTTAGAGCATTTCAACAACTGAGTAAATTTTTAGATATTAAAGTCTTCAAAGAAAATTGTCGTAAGTATTAAATGAAGAGGTCATTGTATTTCATTATTTTTACATTACATCTTTCAAATTAAAAAAAAAAATTCATTATTTTATCTATTTTAAGCCAATATTTTATTATTACATTTGTTATTTAATATTATCAGAATAATGCCCATATTTATAAACACTCGTAAAGTTTTAAAACGGTTCGTTATAATTTTTGACAAATATGTCGGCTGTTTTTATTGGATAAAAATTATAACGAACCGTTTAAAATATTTACGAGTGTTTATAAATACGGGCACAACTTTAGTTCACAAAAAAAAAAAAAACGGAGAAACAACCTGTATACATATTATGTTTGTTACATTATTTTGTGTCATTCTTTTAAAAATATTTTCTTGTTAAATTGAGAGAATAACAGTAACACTTCAAAAATTGTACATTTCTTTTCATGTATGCTCACATAAAACCAATTCAGTACATGTTTGAGAAACATCTCAATTCATTCAACATAATAACATTTTCAAGCAAAACTGGTTTTGGAACTTTACAATATCCTTCACTCGAGATTTTCCTACTTAGCGAATCGTATTTTAAATTGTTGGAAAGCGTCTTGAAGCTCAAGAACTTTACTTTCTTCAGAAGCCGAAGTCCAGTTTTTTCTTGTCAAGTGGTGCTGAAAATTGCAGAGACAACAAGAGGCCGATCTGAGAACTACAAAGAGCGGTGGGTTTTGAGATTTCAGTCCTCTTCAAGATAAAAGTAGATGAGTCACTTACTACTTAAAACGTAAAAATCAAATGGACTTCGAAAATACAAAAAAATTACAACAAGAACCGATACTACAAAAAACACGCAAACTGCGACATCGATATTTTTGAATTATTTCTTTTAACAAATTATTACTGTGTTACTCTTATATTACAACAAAACAATTGCATATAAGTACAACTTATTGCCTAATGTCATTTTTATTCAATTATTTGCAAGTTCATGTCAGCACGTGTTGTACACGATACTTTTCCGACGACCACAAAAAAAAAAAACTATAAAATTTACATAAAAATAATAAAATATCATTCTATCAGAATTCAGAAAAATTTATGTTAAAATCTGATAAATCAGGGTCCAACCTTCTTAATCCGTGTAAATTCAGCAAATTTTCTGCAACTGTCAAATTTTTAAATATAAATTTTTAGATTAGTTCGCTCAGTTATCGCAGCGTGTGATAAAATCATATCACACAATTGCGAACTCATCTGATTGGCTAACGAGCTTTCATATCACACAGTATTGCTAGTGATATGCAATGACCAACTTTCAGTAATAGTTTCGTAGTGGTCGTCGGAAAAATATTTTTTAGGCTCGAACTCAAAGAGATTTATGCCCAGTTTTATAAAAGATGGATAAGTAAATTACTAGCAAAGTAAAATTTATTCTCGAAGTAAAATAATTTATTCCAGAGATTTTCGTTTTATAAAGCAAGAATAAAAATACTAGCTAAGTAAATCTATGGAATAAATTACTCCACTGATTTTCGAGGAAGTAAATTTTATTCTGTAGAATAAATTTGACACATGTCAAAATTAATTATTTTATAGAGAACGCAGAAATTGATAGAAACCGAAAAGGATGGTTTTCTGTGAATTGCCAAATGGTATGTTCAGCAAATCTAAAAATAACGGATGTTGTTGCTAGATGGCCTGGTTCCGCACACGACAGCAACATATTTAACAATTCATTAATAAGAGCTAGGCTTGAAAACGGAGAATTTGGTAATTGCTACTTGTTAGGGGATAGTGGATACCCTTGTAAAAATTACTTGTACAAAACCCACCTATTCCAAACCAACATAAATACAACGTGTCATATAACAGTTTCATTTGAACACTATTCCGGGGACCTATTTGTGAAACTGCATTAAATTCTTTACAAATCTCATCCCATGCACTATTTTTGCTTTTGACGCTTGCTACGTCTGTCTGCTTGTTTTCAATAATACTAATATATTTTTTTATCTCTAACATGTTCGCTTTATCTATTTCAGTATAATTCTTTCGCCATTCTCTCTTTTTTCCATTTTTAATGAGAACTGACACTTTATGACAGTTTATTTTGACGTTTGAATAATAATAAACGATGTCTCTGTCGGTAAATCACTAGAATAAAATATTTACTCTGCAAGTACTTATTTTACTCTGCAACTTATTTTATAAAACAGACATTTTTAGTTACTCATCGATTAAATTTACTTTCAAAGTAATAACTCAGCAAGTTATTCGATATTTATAAAATTGGGCATTAATCAATAATTTTGAGTTCATTAGATTAGAGATGTACTGTATATTGAGGTGGTCAGCTACATGTAAATAAAATTTGATTATACTCGTAACATTGTTCTGGTTGAGAAATAACAATATTTGGTCTAGTCAGCTTTCCAATTATAACTAAAATCCTAAAACAGTTTACTCTATTATTGTTTCCATACGTAAACATTGAATACAAATTTTATTGACCACTGCCAGCAAACAATTATGAACATAAACATATATCAATTACCAAATTTTATTTGATTTTCAACAAGCCATTCTTCATTCTGTTTACAGACTAATTGCATGGTTTTCATGTTACAATAATTTCGAGGCACAATGTAGAGCAGTTGAAAATTTTTAAAAAAAGAAAAGCAAAAATGAGAAATTAATTAAAACGAAGTTTATAAAAACGGTGTAAATCTCTCATAACCTATATTCGTTTTAAAACCTCTTCCTGCAATATTACTTTTGGCCTAATTAGGTTTTTCATTATTAAAAACACAAAAAAGAAAGATTAACTATACAGAGTGTCTCAATAAGCTTGCTCACTATTGGTAACTTTTTTATTTGAAGAGGTGCGAGGTTGGTTAAATGAGAAAAATTGTGCCATTTTATATTAGAAAATTGGTCATGTAGACAAAATAAAAATTGTGTCAGCGGTTCTCAAAATTTGGGACAATATATATATTTTTTAAATTGAACCATATATTTTTTATTATCTTATTGGAAAGAGTATTTTTTTCTCTTTCCAATAAGGTAATGTTGTTTATGTACAATTTTTTCAAATAAACGAGTTATTTACGGTTAAAAATTTAAATTTTGTAAACTATTTTATTAGTTTTTTAGTCAAGTAAGCCATGGAAACAATTGATTCTTTGTTTGTTTGACGTTTAATAATTTCTCCCGTAAAGTTCTCTGTGTATAATAATGTTTAATAACTTTACAAATGAAGAAAAGTTAGATATGATCGTGCTATATGGAAAGTTATATTTAGACACCAGTTACGTAGAACTGTCGGCTCTCTTTCCAAAAGAGTTTAAATGTGCGAAAGAAATAATGGCTTTCAATTTGAATATTTTCTTTGTTTTGTTATTACTGTAAAATAAATTAATAAAATAATAATTTTATAAAAAACAATTGTTTCCATAGTTTACTTGACCTAAACTAATAAAAGATAATTTTTATCTTTAAACTTAAATAACTCGTTTATTTGAAAAAATTGTACATAAACAACATTACTTTATTGGAAAGAGAAAAAAATACTCTTTTTAATAAGATAATAAAAAATATATAGTTCCATTTAAAAAATATATATTCTGTCCCAAATTTTGGGAACCGCTGACACAATTTTTATTTTGTCTACATGACCAATTTTCTAATATAAAATGGCACAATTTTGTTAATTTAACCAACCTCGTATCTATTCAAATAAAAAAGTTACCAATAGTGAGCAAGCTTATTGAGACATCCTGTATAGTAAAAAGTAAATTTAATATCCAAAGTAATATAAATCAGGGAATATTTATAAAAGTATATCCGGAAATATGTGATTATTTTCTTAGAAATGCATTTCGCTATCGAAATTTATTTATTTGAATCTTTTGTTGGTATTGCCCTGAATAAATTTAATTAGTAGGTATTAATATATTTTCTCAAAATTTATTCTGATAAAATTTCTGTAATGCACAACATTTCTCATAATAAATGTGGGATTATTATTGATATAACTGACCAGTAATAGGGCTGTTGCAAGAATTTTTATATGACTTCTAAGTATTAAATTTTAAAAGATATTGTTCTTTAAAATATCACGAAATATCCTTTAGATATTTTACAATTAATTTTTGAAATTTGGATAAAATTTTGAATAAGTCACGTGATCTGAAACAGAATGTGACGTCAGAGTAACTTCAACGGTTCTAAGGTGTCAAGTGTATTGTCAAAATTGTCAAACAAGTGTCAAATTTTTAGATTGGTTCAAGTTGTATAATATGTAGGTAATAAAAAGTTCAAACTAAAATAAGTAATTTACAATTTTGTATTGTGCCTTCTTACAAAAGTACTGTTAGGGACAAACCTACTATAGAGTTTATAAATTTTACAAAAATTGTGGCTAGAAGCAATAGGTCGAAGTCATGTTTGTGAGGATCATTTCAACTTTCATCCACCTTCACGATAACAGTATATTTTGTTGCTTCACTTTATGATAGATCTACATGTCCTATAGCAGATTCAATGTAAGAATCACGACCAGAACTTTAAAGTAAAATATATTATCAATTTATATAGTAAATTCAGTTTTTATATTATATTTTACCTCAACTCTTTAACACCCCTTATTTCGGTAGTAGTAAAACAATCGTTCTGATATAAATTCAGCCATCATCCAGCTATCGACCTTCGGTAAATTGTCCGACTTAGCTTGAGTGTAATTTGAATTAGGCATTATTACTTTATTATTCAATTATAATGAGCAATGTCAGCGTCAAATGTCAAATTAAAAGATTTTTTTATTAACGTGACAAACTTGAGCTTACGTTTATTTATATAAATAATATGAATAAACGTAGGTGATGGAGAAACTATTTTCCTATTGGCTATTAATGATGTAATGTATGTGCTTCTACGTCACAGGAGTAGAGGGTAGTTTTTCAGGACGCCAATCTTTTTATTTAATTATTTCCACAAATAACAACAAATTATTAAAATAAAAATTATTGCATAAACTTTCATTTAAAATAGTTTTTGAAAAATGTGAAACAGGCTCATTGTAACACAGTTTTTAAATTTTGTAAGTGTCTATTGGACTTATTCAACAAGAATCTGTGACATAGGGTCATGATGAAATAGTTTTTATTCGAAATCGTCACTAAAGTGCACAAAAATCGTCCTTAAAATTTCAAGCAAATGCAGTGTTGCCACCATTATAATAATTATTGTACATATAAGATAATATGGGTAGATGTAATAGTAAATTTGTACGTAAAATGACAAAAAAATAATTGCAAGAAGGAACTAAATAATTCCGATGGAGAATATTGAATTAAAACATAATTTTTAGTGTTCTTTACGATAACCTCAATGTTCGGAGGTTAATAACATTGAACGTCACACTGACAGTTACAAAAACAACCTATAAAATAAAATATTCCTTTCATTTTTACAAATTTTCGATTTCAAAAAAAATTTAATATGCAACTCGACACTGAAGTTCCATTTTATCACTCATATGATTTATTTTCCTTGGCCTTACGGCCTCGGCAACGAAATTCCGCATTCGTAATAAAAACTAGAACTTCAGTACGTTGATACATAAAACCACGGACAGGGTTTGTCTGTGATAAAACTATTCATAAATATCAGCAGCCCCTTTAAACTTTATCATCAATATTATTACATTATATGTATATTAATGTTTTTATATATAAATCATTTGGATCATATCAACACAGTTTTTTTTGCGATTTTCCAAATTTTGACCTACGTGTCGATTCATTTAACAAATATAATAAATTTCATAAAATAAATGAAATTCCTATGTGCTTGTAAATTATTCTATTGTACTTAAATGAAACCTATTTAGCAAAAATTTAGCAGAATTATTTTAACAACATTCCCGGTGGAGTGTTTTGGTGTATAATTATTGTATACACCCGACTAATTCTAAAACACGCATGACACAAAACATATTCAAATTTCCCGCCGAATGCCGGCTCACGAAGCTGTTTTATTTGCCGAGTAAAACTTAATTACTCCTCAGGCGCTAACGAGAGCGAACATCCTCGTCTCCTGCCTCATCAAGCCCACAGCAGGAGTCGCTGCCTGCCGTAACAAGCGAGCATCGCACGGTGCCGTGACAATTGACAAAGCGATGCAGGGAAATGTGAAAAACTGTGGAAAATTCTTTAACAAAAACCAGGAATTAAACGAACGCGAAAACGAACTTGTTATTCATGATGTTCGTGTGTTTTATAAGTTTTGTTTTTGAATGTTAAACTAGTATACAACATTTCCGCTGCTATAAATATTGAAATTAGGTAGTCAAATCATTTTATTGGCATTTTATGTGACACTTTCTACTTTATTGAGCTATTTACAAAATTAAAACACCCTATTTGTGAACCCGAAATTATATCCATAAAATATATCTCTGTATTTTACATGTCACAATGTTATAAAATATATTTTACATATGTTTTTGTCCCCAAGATAAATAAAGCGTGTTTTCCATTTTTTTATTTAAAATAGGCGATAAATAAAGTGATTTGAAACTAGATTTGCTATTCATTTTACAATTTCCGTTATTTTCGAGATTTAATTTACAAAAATATAAAATATAATTCAGGAGTTATGTTTTTGTTATTTTTATAATGGATGAATTGTTTATAAGTTATTTGAAATTCAAGATTTCGTCAGTTTTTCGTCATTATTTTGCAATTGATAAGCATTTGTGGCAAAACAAAAGCGCATCTAAGGTACACCGATGTTCCAACTAGCCGAATGGGCTACTTGCGTGGTACTGAAAATCCGATTTCTGTCACATACATATACATAATGATATATTGAAAACATATATAAAAATATAAATTTTACTTTTAAATAATTATTTGTTTTTTACTAAATTAAGAAAGAAAATTTTCTGTGACGTCTTTATATTGAACTGGGGAGGAGAAGCATGTTTAAGAATGTTATCAATAGATGGCATGGCGTGCGAGAAAGTTTTAATTTCAATTTGACATTATTTCATTTTTCTCTCTCTCTGGTCTCTTAAATACATTAATTACTTTATAAATAAACACATATGTAGTTACTTGTAATTTAAAATATTGATATCAAAAATATAAACTGAAATACAAACCTCCAAACTATTAATGAAACGTCAAACAGGTGATCTACATTACCCATACAAACATACCATTACTATGGGACGGCACCACGCTGTGGCTTTACGACTATTCATTGGTGCGGCGTAATTCTACGTCATACATGGCGGGAATTCAAATAATCAAATTTCATTATTTTTTTCTGGCTAATTAATAAAAAATGTGTCAAAAGAAAAAATATGGGTAGCAAGTTTTTACCTTCTCTTCAAAAATATTAAATAAAAAAAAGGTACGGAAGTAGCCCATATTTTACCATCAAAATTCGGACACCTGTATATAAAATATAGTTTTATACATGTACGTGAAATACAGTTTCACAAAGAAATTTTTTGTTGCAACAAAACGTTAAATTCTTGCAAGCATATTATTACTTTTATTATTATTATATATGAGAACATGCATAAAATTTTACATTTACATTTAAATTGAAAGTTATATCTTGTAAAATTTATCTTCTTTCAAAATAGAAGCGGAAAATTTCTATTCTACTTTAGCATTATTTTTAATATATTTTTTTAACTAAAGGTCTAATAATTATTTTTCATATTTAATATAAAAAACACGTCTTATAAAACTCGTTCTTTACTACTACACGATTCAAGCTAAAATTTTATTTTGAATTAAAATACAGAAAATGGGAACAATATTACTTATAAAATAAGAAAGTTTTTATTGGCACTACTTGTCAAACAAAATAGAAATAATTAAGTTTTTATGAAGTTAAGTGCTATTATTGAATTAGTAAAAATATGTTTGGTGGTAAACTTGTATTTTCCGCATTCGAAATGACAGTTATTTACGGAGTACATGATTTGCATTCATAAGTAAGCAAACATATTCGTATATGTATTAATCAATGAGTTACAATAATTACAATTATAATATATAAATAATTATTTAAATGACACAATAGCAATACATATTACATTAACATGCTTCAGATATTTTATTGTTGTCCACGTGTGATTGTAGTGATATAATAGTCATCAATATTCCATAAAACGTATTTATGTTAGTATTTAGAGTAACAGTATACAAATAAGTTAATGTTTGGGAGTTTTAACAAAGAGTACAAAAAGCATTCTTTCGCGTCTAAATAAAGTTTGTGTAATGTGTGGTCTAGACAAACACAAACAATGGACGAAAACAGAAACGCTTTGTATATTATATTAAAAACAAATACTGCACCGATTTTGAAATAAAACATGTTGGCAAAACATTTTAAATAAAAGAATATAGGTAATGAAGCTAAAAATAAAATAAGTACGGTGACCTACAGATATTTTAAGTATGATGATCTAATTTTTACAGATTGCAGTATTTGATGATTTACATATGCAAGTAAAAGCTATAAAAAAGGTAGGTAGGTAGGTTTTTAATTAATTAATTTTTCTCAATTAGTATTTAACTTGAATAGAGAACAGAGATATGATATAAACATACTGTATTACGCTATAATCTTTTCTTTCCTTGATAGTCAGAACTATTAAAGCTCATTGCATGTAGTGTTGGGCTAATTACTATATAACTATTTATTGTCAGGAATATATGGGCGATAATACATGCATTAATATAATATACATTTCAAATTCCTATTGACCTGTTATCGGCGTCCTCTTCTTCACACGCACACGAGCTCGTCACCATCGGACAGCTCCTCTAGGACGCGTTTCCCTAAGTGTTATAAATACACATTGTCATTCTAATCACAACAATTAATACACGTCGTGCATCATTATCTAATAACATAGACAGGAGGGGGGAAAGGTATTAGGTCCGTCCCAGACCTGTGAGAGCTTAGCTTACGGCCGTGCGTAGGTCCCAGACCTATCATGGACCTCAGCCTCCCACTTAACGGTGTTTCGCCACTAGGTACTCTAGCCACCTTCACATGTCCCAGACATGTATCCCCCAGACCTATAGTGAATCTTAGCCTCCCACTTATCGGTGTTTCACCACTAGATACACTGGCCACCGGGAGCACACGACTCCATGGACCCAGGGTTGTCCCAGACAAAATACACACGTTTGCGGCCACAAACAAATAATACAAATGTATACTTCACATATACCATGCATATCAAATACACAAACAGTGTATAAGCATATCAATCAAGCATCTGTTGATTTGCACTCGATCGTCTTATCTGTACAATAATTAGAATGACTGTGAGCTCTCACTCACCTTTCATTACAGCAAACTGCTCGTCTTATTGACACACACATCTGCATAGTACACTGGTCACAATACAACTGACCTAGTCAACCAGCCTCCAAGGGTTGGAGGGATCGAGCGTTGTTTATTTTTCTAGGAATGTGTTTATACTTTGGAAAGTCAAGTGCTTTCTGCCTGCATTTCAAACCATCGGCACGCAGCCGAAAAGTGAATCTTACACAAGTTATATTTGAATATGAAAAAAATAGTTACTAGATAAATTTATGAAATCCACAGCCTTTCTTTGGGCTCCAATATGGCAGACGAGACAGCTATAACGTATCTAGTAGCTGTAATTTTAGGGTTAAATAATAAAATATTCTTAAATTCGTAAAAAGTATTAACATGAAATATATAATTACGTCATTAAAGAAAGTTACAGATGTCAATTTGAATCAAAGAAGAATTACTTTCTTCTTCGTGGGTTGTGAAGTCAAATGTAAATGAGGAACAAAATGTTGAAAAGGTATGTAATTTCTTATGAATATTCATGCCATTAAAGGTGGAAAACAATGTTTAATCACTCTCCAAGTGGTCTTGTTTAAATTAAATCACTCCAATAAAAATATCGTCGTAATTATTTCTCCCTTAAAGCTAATTCAAATTCTTCCACCTGTTTTCAGTCTATTCACGTATGTGTTGAATTTTAAATTCATGCATGCGTTTTATTTTCCAAGGGAGTATTTCTCAGATCCATCCGCTTATACGGATATAGAATTTCTTGGAGTGTTCGCTTTATGGAAATCTCTGCACGTGTTCTTATTTGTATTTGAATTTGATTTCTCAAGATTTCTATGATTTGAAAACTAATTTAGATTTAGAGTATGATGGATTTCGTGGAAATTTCGGAATATATTAGACGGTTTGACGTTCAGTACGTTCAATTTAATTTTAAATTATCTCAAAGAGAAAAATTTACAATATTATATTTCAATTATTTTATTATTCACAATTTCGCGGCCTAATACGCAAATTTGTGACTTCATTCGGATTTTTATCTTCCGTCACCTTTAGGTAAGGAAGGTATTGTCTTTGGTCAAAAAATTTGGTGGTCAGTTTTTAATGAATAAGCACGTTTTAAGGTCCCTACTATACGAATTTACTGTTTTGAAGATGATGTCTGTATGTGTGTGTGTGTGTGTGTGTGTGTGTGTGTGTGTGTGTGTGTGTGTGTGTGTGTGTGTCCGTGTGTGACAAATTTTTCTCCGACGATAACTTCAATACTACAATTCTAAAAATTATAATTATTTCGTATTCCTCTTCTTTACATCCATATGAAGAGCTGAATACTCTTATTTTTGTATATCCATTCTACACTAATGTGAGAAGAGCTCATTAGTTTTTAGTGTATATCGGATAACCGGAAGTATCATTTATACAAGCTTTTAACAGTTTTTCTTGTAAAAAATTCATTGAATATATTTTTTTAGTAACTTTTACCAATACAAATTAAATATAATAACACAATCTTCAATTCTACGATAATAGCATTTAGTCAATAACTTGAAATAACTTTATATTATATTATAAAATAATTTATTTTTGTACATCACTTTGCCTCTGCGTCAAACAAAAACAATACTTTAATAACAAATTTGACATATTTAAACAAATGTCACTGTCACGAAGCAATTTTCAATAAAATTAATAATGAAACCGTGTTAAGAAGAATTTAGTAGTTTAAATATGATTCTAATGAAATTAAGGTTTGTAAAAATAATATATTTTCCTTCATACATAAATATTAGATATACAAGATAATTCGATTTAAGTTTGATGTTTACAGCATTATATATCAAACAGCTCTCAAGAAGAACGTGATTTTAAAGTGTCAAATAATAGTTTGCAACTACACATTTACGAAATGGATAATATAATTTGAAACAACATATTAGATTTTGACTATTTATGATAAACCGGATGTAGTACTTAATTTGAAGCTTTAAGAGATTTTTCAGGAAAAACATAATAAAATATAATCCAAAATTTCGAATTACAAACCGTTCTATTTATGGGAACAACAAAATAGATTTTGTTTACAAACGATCAATCGGAAGTGAAATTTTATTTGAAGCTCATTGCTATTTTAAACATGGAATTGGCGGGAGGTCATGTGCTGGCCACATCAGATTTTTTAGTATTGAACAAAGAGGATCCAAACTAAATTATAATTTTGAAAAAACTGTCAAGAAATTTTTGCTGTCGAACAATTCTTTTATCAAATCTCTCATCTTTTCCTGACTTTCCACAATATAGTTCATTTTATTCTTCTTTTACAAATATGATTATGATATTGTAAATTGACTTAATTTGAACAATACATTCTAAATTACCCGATTCCACTCTAGTAATATTGTATCATCAAAAGTTATATAACCAACATTGTTGATGTTATGCTGATATTTATGCTTGAATGTTGAGCAAATTCCACGTCTACGACACGTGTCCATAATCCGTGTAAAGTTTTGATGTACACTGTGTCAGCTCCGCGTGCAATTATTTGAACGCTACGACCGGGAAATTACATCTTGGAAACATATGCGCATATGAAGGCGTTGGGGATGCAGAACAATGTGGATGTATCTATTAAGTTCGACAATGCAGGGACGGAGGACGCTCGAGGATTTCTGTGTACCGTTGAGATTTAGTTACGGAGTTTAGCTCTTGCATTTGCAACAAAGAACACTCAGTGCCTGTGTAATAACTACAGGGTGTAACATAATCAACCTTATAAAGGACCTGCAAATAACAGCAACAGGGTAATCAACTTATAAGACTTTTGATTTCTTTGTTTGGTTGTTATAAATGAGTAAGTTAACAGAGCTAAAATGTCAAAAATTTTATCCAAATTTTCCACAAATTAATGTTAATGGACTTACACCAAACCCGAAAAATAAAATGTCACCAAATTTTTTTTATGAGTGAAGCTCATTCTAGAATTAAGAAGCGTGTTAGAATTATGCCATGCTTCATCCGAAATTGAAAATAAAAATTTTGTTGTAACAAACAATAAAAAAAATCTGTTGTGGCCAGCACAAGACCTTCCGTTAATTGGTTAATTTAATGTATTTTGTACAAATCCCATACCAAAAGTTCATTGGAAAAGATTCTATATATCCAGTAAAATTGTAACATATTCTATTAATCCAACAAAATTATCACATGAATATATATTATGTATACCCATATATAAAGACTGTAAAAATGCGTACACTTACGTAACATTCTCTTTACAATCAAATAATATTACTACCAAGTTTATATCTCTATCCATTTTTGAATTATTGCCCCAAAAGTCAATATACCCCACATTTAGATAAAAACTTCAAAATTTTCAAAAATCTATTTTATATGTATCTAGATACTTTCCAATGCGCTGATTCCAACTTTTGAAACCGCAGGTCGATATCTCGTTTCGTTCTCGAGATATTTAGATTCAAAGTTTTGCTCAAAACCGCCCATTTTTGGGTAATAACCCAAAAATGGGTCAAGATATGAATTTGGCTACAACACCATTCGATTCTACGGGCAAAATTACATAAGTACACCAATTTTCAGAATTTTTGAACACCTCATACAATCTCTAAAGCAAAATAACTAAAAATGACCAAAAATCGCAAAAATCGTAAGGGGTACCCCTTACGATTTTTTCAGATTTTGGCAATTTTCAGGGGTTTTCAAACTTTTATTCATAAAAAATGAACCGGTTGGACAAAAATTATGAAAATTGGTATACTTATGTATTTTTGTCTGTAGAATCGAATGGTGATGTCGCCAAATTCATATCTCGACCCATTTTTGGGTCAATACCCAAAAATGGGCAGTTTTGAGCAAAACTTTAAATCTAAATATCTCGAGAACGAAACGAGATATCGACCTGCGGTTTCAAAATTTGGAATCAGCGAATTAAAAAGTATCTAGATACATAAAAATTAGATTTTTGATAATTTTGAAGTTTTTATCTAAATGTGGGGTATATTGACTTTTGGGGCAATAATTCAAAAATGGGTAGAGATATAAACTTGGTAGTAATATTATTTGATTGTAAAGAGAATATTACGTAAGTGTACGCATTTTTAGGGTATTTGAACAACTGTGTGAATTTTTAAAAATAAAAGATAATACCTTCCTTACCTAAAGATGACAGAAGGTAAAAAGTAAAATGAGGATGAGCATACTTCGATTATTTTATACAAACAAATAAATTTATGGAAGAATTATTGAAAATATATTCATTCCAAAAATTCAGATTTTTAAATAAAAATATAAAGATACCCGCATACATTTTTGACATAATGTGTACGTAATCGGTTTAAATTTGAAAACTAAAATAATCTTTCATGTATATCACAATTTATATCTAATATATTTCATCAAACAAGTGTTTCAAACAATTCTAATATTTATAGAATGTTTGACATATTTACACACACATGATAAATGAGCAAAGTAATTTATTATTATCTATCAAACCCTCTTTTCTTATAATTAACCTATCAACAATATCTTCACATCCTATCATCCACTCTTCAACTCCCATCTCACACTTCTGCCTGAATATTCATGAGCAGGGAGCACGCAGCTCGAATTGAGAGTGAAGAATCTTACAACGGAAGGTTTATTACAGCCTCAGTGACCGTAGTAAGGAAGGAAGGGTCCCTAGGTGACTATTAATCCAGGAAATGTGACGGGTTTTATAAATCGAAAGCGGTGAGATTCGGGGAAGAAGGTAAGGTTTGGAGAAGGATGTGGAAAACGAGGTGTTTACTTGAAAAACGAAGTGCGGGTAAGAGTTTCCCTGTAAGTGAGATTTTTATCCTATATCCTATTTTTAAATCAAAAAATCTGTTGTGGCCAGCACAAGACCTCTCGCCATTTCCATATTAGGCTATATCGTGAGTATTTTTCAACGTGAAACATTGAAGTTGTCATATCCATGGTTATGGCTTGACATTTGATTGACAGCAATGTATTTGCCTGTCCCATTTAAAATGAAACATAGGGAACGAATTTGACACTTGACAAGACGTCAGTAGAAGTTAATTTTGTTATCTGTTTTCTAAATTAAATTTAGTTATAGAAAAAATATACTGTGCACCTTGTGCTCGAATGATTTTCTAATTTGGCTAAATTTCTGACAATATTGAAATATAATACTTCTGTCAAATTCATTCCCTATGTTTTAAACACGGACTTCTTACTAATATAGTAAGAAGTCCGTGGTTTTAAATGAGACAGGCAATTACATTACTGTCAATCAAATGTCAAGACGTAAATTGTAGGAAAATTTAGCGGTTATCTGTCATATTGACAAAATGTCATTAGAAATTAATTTTGTTTAAATAATTATACCTGTTTTCAAATGTGGAATCGTAACCATGGATATGACAAACCCAATGTTTCACGTTAAAAAATACTCACGGTATATGTATTGTATTGCACTTCGCTTTCGAACCGTCGTTTTATAACAAAATGTTACAGAAATTTACCCAAATATTGCTTTTTATTGTATTTAACATGTCTTCTGCACACATATAATTCTAATTATATCCATTTTTCATTGTATGAGTAAATTTCTAAATGTCAGAGATTGTTCAAAATCATTAACCAGATTGGCGGTATTTCTGATGGATATATACATTTTACCACAATTTTACCTATAATTTCAAATATTTAATTAATAAAACAATAAGAAAAGTTAAATATACTTCCCAGAAAAAGCTATCAGAATGTCACTAAAACTGTTGATATTTGACAATGACATGTGTCATGTTATAAACATTTGAATTTGTCAACTGGTTTCCTTAGTGCCTTGGCCTCTGCGATTAGTTTACTCTATAAATTATAGTGTCTTTATCTCTAAATCTGTGCAAGATATAATAAAAATTTTAAGTGTATTAGATGGAGAATTTTATGTTCTTCAATGTTTAATAAAAAAAAACTCCTAAAAATTATATTTAGAAGAATTTTTTTAAGAAACTACTACTTCCGGTTGTTCAATTGTTACCAAAACCTTTTCAGCTCTTCCCAGGAATGTCAGATTGAGGAAACTGCAGTTAAATATTTTTTAAGTCTTCTAGTTTTTGAGGAATCGTCCCTCCAACATCCATACACACACACACACACACACACACACACACACACACACACACATCCACACACACACAGAGACATCATTTTAAAAATGTTGTAATCGGATATTCCTTGAAAAAAGTCGAATTTTCGTTTTTCGAATTTAAAAAAAATTCTTTCAGTTTAGTAATTTACACATGTCATACTACTCACCCTTAAATTTATGACATTAATTTCGTTTCCATCCTGTATAGAATCTTTTTCAAGAAGCTTTTCGTATGCGATTTCTACAATATACATAGAACTGGTAATGTGCTAGGAACATTAGATGTTTTATTAATAACTTTGGTACAAGTTGTGTTAAAATTTTGAAACTTGGTATAAGGATACAAAACTTTCTTTTGTTTCTGTGTCTCAACCAGAAACGCCTCATTTGAGGAAACCATCTTTCATGGTTATATTAGAAACCGTAAATTTTACAGGACAGATGATTAAAAAAAAAATCTCTTGTTCACTCTATATAACCAAATAAACGTATGAAAAGGTCGTTCGAAAATATGGCCTAGTAAGAAAATATGGTTCAAATTATCTCCCTCTGGGATTTGCAATCAGTGAAAAATATTCATGTAAAATCAAATTCGCAGGAAGAGAAAATCGCGAGAAACAGGAACGCTGCTAATGTAGATAAGAACCGGGAAGCGTTAATGAAGTTTTCTTGGTTAGATGATTACTCCGCCATCTATGCAAGTGTTTGCTACGAGCGTCGAATTAAATTTGTAATTATTAGTCCCACAAAGAGAACGAAAAGCAAATTAAGAGTGTCATCGGCGGATACCTGATTATTATGCCAAGTTAAGGTGAAAATTTAATTCAGAAAGATTACAGGAACAACTAATCAAATTGCCTGATTAGGAAGTTAATATTACTTCCGACAGGCCAATAAACTTTCAGTTGTATGTGAAAGTTTTATCATTCCCAAGTTTTTGAATTATAGACAAGTTTTAATATCTTTTTGAACAAGATTGCGATTATCTACACTTGTACAAGATAACGATTTCAGCAGGAATCGTTCGTTGTTCTTCTTTATACTTCTTCATCGTCTGTGGAGTCATGAAAATTTTAAAGGTCAAGTTTGATTAGAAAAATAAAGAAATAAATTATATCAAAAATAACACGGATTTGTACTTACTTCTATTCAAGGACTCACACCCTAAGAAATTTTACTATTACTATTTTATTTACCCTTGCGGTTAAAGCACTATTTGTTTGACTATTTTGTGTAGAAAATAATATATGCTATAGAAAATGTGTAAAATTTAATAATGATTAAATGTTAGAACGTAGCTGAATACTACAAGCAAAATAAAATATATATTTTTTAAAGTGAAGCAAAATTAGGATAAAAATAAATTAGCCCGAGCAGTCGGACACCAGATAACCATAACTAGATATCCGAAATATCACTATTCTACTATTAATATAGCAAATATAGCGTGTATTACATAAAATAGTCTAATAAATTATTTATGAATACGAATAATAACGTATACCTACCTAGCAATTATTCATAACTGGTATGATTGACATTTAACATTATTTTCAATACCTAACCATTATTGACTATAGATTACAATCATATGTGAAGCAGTTCTTTCGTGATTCAAATTACAATCATTCATGACATCCAACTATCGGATAATTTCAATCGATTTGCATTTAAATCGCTCAACAAAAGAAAACAAATAAATTATTTATAGCTTATTCTGTAGTAAAGAAAAAAAACATGTTTGGACAATTCAATATATGTAGGTACTTATGTATCTTTACCTCCCGCTACCCTTGGTAAGGGAGGTATAGGGATTGTGTTAAAAATCACATATCGAGATTTTAGTAAATGGCCATGTTTTAAGGTCCCTAGAATTCAATTTTAACATTTCCACGATGATGTCTGTATGTGTGTGTGTGTGTGTGTGTGTGTGTGTATGTGTGAGTGTGTATGTATGTGTGTGTGTGTGTATGTGTGTATGTGTAGGGATTTTATCTTCGCTCTAACTCAAATACTATCATTCAGAAAGATTATTGAATTTTCTACAGGAATGCATTAATACTTTTTCTATATATTTTATAGTTAAATTTAAAAATAATTTGTTTTACAAGTCCCGAAGCCTAAGAAAAACACAATTCCTTTGTTACAAAGTTCATATTTCAAATTAATGTAACTGACAGTAAATGTCACTATCAAAAAACTAATTACTTCAAATTAATAATAGTAACATTTTAAAATAAAGCAATAGTTTTCTGCAGTGGAACAGTTTGCAGCGTTAGTAAATCCGTAGGTATGTATTTAAATTAATAAAAATTAAATAGCGGGAGGTGTTGTGTTGGCCACATCAGATTTTTAATATAATGTTCAGTCCATATATATTTCATTGTCAACATAGTATTAGTATTGTAAAACGAGCTTTTCACAAATGAAAAGAGGAGATGAAGAATGCTTCACTCGAGTATATTATATAACTCTTTGTCTATATCTACAAGAGAAGTACTCAAAGAACTAATAGTGATTCCAAACGCACTTGTGCTTATACAAAGATATTTGTTTTATAGATGAAACTAATTTCAGAATTGAATAAAGCCATTCACATCCTATTAATTTTTTTTCCAAAGAACAGAAGAACTAGTCAATAATGCTATTCTTCCATAAATCGGCTTCAAAAAAGGACATTTTGGTTTTTGGAAAAACGTATTTTGACTAAAGCTGCCATCATTTTGACACTCTACAGTACGACAGTTATAAAATCCAAAAGATAAAAACTAAGCACATTTATAACATGAATGAGATTTATTAAACTTTAATTACCTCATGATATCGCTGAAGACATCACCACTGAAAATATTTTTTTCTACAGTCACTATAGAAAGTAGCCATTTGCGCTCTCTTTTGTCACTGCAAAATGTCACTTTGCCGGTCATGCGCGACAAAGTAGAAAAAACGCTCGCTGTCCAAATTTCTAAATATACAATGTTGAGAAATGTCACTTGTCTACATTCTTAATGAAAACGTTTAGTTAGGAACTAATGGCACTGTAGTTACACATTTACCACGTTCACAAGTCAATTTCACATATGCTGTATGGGTATTTAACATAACCAAACAAAATACCACACTGCTGTGAAAATGAAATAGGGCATTCATTTACAAAAAATGCTTAGATTAGATTGAATAAAAACTCAAGAAGAATGGAAAATAACAATAAAATTAAATTTAAAATAAATTGTGTGAACAGTTATGTTTAGTAATAGGAATGATTGTACACAGATGGCGGTAGGATTGTTGCGAGTCGTACTATGACATCTGATCTCGAGTTCACTATTTATTTTGATTACAATAAAGTTATTAGTTATTTCGTTACTTAAATAATTGCGAGAAGTCATTCAATGCACATACATGTCTATATAATCACAAATTCCTTGAAATATTTGTTAATTTTTTCAGTGTGACAGGCGTGACAACTAACCACACATTTTGGTACAAAAACTCATCAAATCATCACAAATCCTTGCTTCCATGTTCTAATTTTGGTTTTTTTATGGAATAGATGGCTAATGTAACGATATAATCATTTAAAAGCCTTTTTAAGTTTAAACCGCATCTTTTGTATTAGCCAATCGTTATTTATTGAGCAGTACTGTAAGTATAAAGTGTACATTTTATTATTTTTTTGTTATGGTGGAGGACCCCATTGTGGTGACTGTAGAAAAAATCTTGTGTGTGTTTCGAGCGCAAATGGACATTGTCGATATCGAGAGAATGCCACGCTCCTTCGTTGCGCGGCAACAACCTCTCAATCGACAATATCGCATTTTGCGCTCTTAATACACAAATAGCTATTATTATAATTTAGAGAAAGTAATACGTTTCACAATGAATGTACGAACTAGGACACACATAAACAATATGGGGCCTCGTGAGGTTAGAATTTTATGGTTACCATCTATTGAGTTCTGAGGTACAATGGCTTCTTTTCTCTTACCAATGTTTTAGCCTAATCCGACTTGACGTTGAAGGGAACTATTTTGAACATATTTTAAAATAAAATTTCCAAAATTATAAAAAGTATGGTTTATTCTCGATAATTTTAGCACGACCCTTACAAAAAATATCTTCTTTTCCACAGCTGGAATTTAATTTTATATAATGATGTACATGTTTTATAAAACAATTATAAATTATTACGAATCTTCACTTACAGATGTACATCGTTAAAAATTCAGCAGTAATTAAATGCATTTTTAAAGCATGCGTTTATTTCCTATTAACATAGAATTTTGTAATGCAAATGGAAGCAATTTAAACGACGTAATAAACGTTTTAAAATCCTGACTACAGTTGTTAATTTCTTAAATAAAACAGAAAAACATGTCTGAAATAGAGAGCTGAAACTAGAGCAAAAAGAATGTATCCAGCTTCATTTCAACAAAGTTTCTGGAATACAAAACATAGTGAGTCTTGTAATTAATTCTGATTTACGTTACTACGTTGTAGAAAACAAAATCGTTCAACATTCTTCTATCAATTAGATACAGATGCTATGTGTCATCTAATTTTGTTCCTTTTCATATTCCAGAAGAAAAATTTATGAAGTTAATAAAAATATTTCTAAATATATAATTAAAACTTTAAGAGACCATTTAAGACTGCAAGTAGACATGATAGTAATTTTAAAGTAATCTAGTTTTTATTACGTTTTGTATTTCAAGTAAGTAAAGTTGGGCTACATTTAAATAACGGCGCATAACCTTCGGACAGGTTGCGGAAAATGATCAATTCATTAATTTTAATTTTGTGTAAAAACTACAAAATATTAATCACAAAACACAAGCTAGAATCGTTATCTCTGTTGCTTCGCAGAATGCAATAGTTATTAAAATTTCTTTCTTCGATTTATTCTTGTAATCAATATTCTTTGTTGTAATCAACACTTTACAGTTACTAGAATATCAACAATGCCAGAAAAAATTTCTTTTAGGTAGTTCTTTCTACTAACTAAGAAAATATCTAATTAACAAGATTTCAATTTCCTATCATAATTTTTAAAAGAGTAAAAATATAGTTATAGTAAATCATACGCATTTGATTCTTTGCAACATGCTAGTATTAAAACATTCATGAATTTTTCGTAGATTCATTCTTGTAATCAATATTCGTTTTATAATTATCATATTTCATTATAATTATTTCATTTTCGCTTTGCTAAAAGAAATACCTTTCAAATTTAATATATTAATTTTATGACATTTCTTTCCAAAACGTCAAATTTAATTCACTGCTCACTACATTCTTTTACTTAAATGTAAGTAAATTAGAAAAAGATATACCTATAACCAAATGTAAAAAATAAAAAGGGACATAAGATACGACCATCGTTTTCACATGCTTTGAGAGTGTCGACTAGAATTCACATTTTTTTCGGTCCAAAACGATA
The DNA here is from genome assembly GCA_943142095.1 of Ophonus ardosiacus. Lineage (NCBI taxonomy): Eukaryota > Metazoa > Arthropoda > Insecta > Coleoptera > Carabidae > Ophonus > Ophonus ardosiacus. The sequence continues at coordinate 831,083 of OW964823.1, forward strand.
TCGTTTTCGGTTTTCACTATTTACGTGATCACATTTTCACTTGTCGACAGTCGCAATATCGTTTTCACAGTTACATGATCCCACTCCTGACTCGAAACGAAGAACCAGTAGTTACATTTTCAAATAACCGCGAACCCGGGTAATTCTAAAACCGGAATCGGACCGAATCGGAACTGGTTTCCACCATTAGTAAAAAGTAGTAGTTTACAAATTTTTTTTTTACAGAAAAGAAGTTATAATAAAAAAGTTTTCATAAAGAATTACAAAAAAATGAAATATATTGGAAACCCTCATTCATTTGACGTATTGATAATTCAATTAGGTACATGCTTAACATTTTATGCTGAAATAAACCCAAATTTGCAATGAAATGCAAGGCAATCAAATGTATATGTATAATAGAGTTGTCTAACTATTAGGAATTATAGGTCATAGATCAGGTAATTCATTTAGGTATGGTTAATTGAAACCAATGTTACATCTGTGATTCAATCCTATCAATTAGCATTCATGAGTACGGTGTACCTACAACATCACACAATTACATTTGAATTCCGATTATTTATTAGTGACATATTCCTTTTCAATTGACTAACATATATGATGTTTCACAACGTGCGGGCCCAAGGCATTAATCATTATACAGAGTGATTGGAAAATAGAAATAAATTGGGGCGAACTTAAATGCCAGTTCTTGGTGTAAACAGGACTTGAATTCTGCTTCCGGTGTCAGCGGTTTACATATTTTTGTATTTTCCAAAATCAATTTAAATTAGCTTTACAGTGATCCAGCTAAATACTTACATTTTAATAATAATTAACCTAGTTATTAATTTTTCAAAATTATGAAACATTAATAGAAGTTTGCCTTGATAACATGACAATTCTAACTTCATTGTTTAGGAATAGTTATTTATGTATCCAGGTTTGCATTTGCATTTGCTTAGGAACATTCATCGTGGCCGAGTGAAAAATGGCATACTGTCCTTTGGAGCGATGAAAGCAAGTTCAAGATGTCTAACATATTGACTCCCGTCGGAACCAAATATTTTGAACTTACTTTCATCGCTTCAAAGGACAGTATGCCATTTTCACTCGTCCACGATGAGTGTTCCTATGCAAATGCAGTTCTGGCCCTCCTATTATTCTTTGATAGTACAGGTTTCTTAACGGTTATTTTTCCTAGTAATCCTACATCACATAGCCATCGTATCACAGTGCGAACAGTCAAATCTATGAAATGTTCCCGAATTTTTGCAGAACGTTCACTTGATGATAAAGTAGGATCACTTACGGATAGACGCCGAATGGTTTTTGTCAATTCTAGCACTAATTTTCTTGGACCACCGACTTTTATATTAATTTTAACACTTCTATACTGCGAATTTTTTTTTCAAAATCTTTGATATGCCACTTTTACGGATTTTAAATTTTTTTTAAATATTGCGCTGTTTTACAGCATCTTTATGAAGCTGTACTACCCTTTCTCTCAAGTCGTCGGAAAAATATTTATTTTTACCCATCTTAACATCAACTTATAAATAAATGACAAAATACAACTGAAAATAAGACAATTAAAATTATATTTTCAATGAGTTTCCATACTTTTGTCTACCGAAAAAACGAGTATATGTTATTTCACTTAAATCGTACAGTCCATATCAAAAGATTTCTTGTGAATATATTCTTCGATATATTGACTTTAGAAAATACGATTCAAATTTGCGAGAACTATAAACATATTTTTAAAAAATGAAATATTTAAAAGTTTCCATACTTTTGTCCGCGACTGTATGTATATATCGTACACCTACCCAAATTATTTTATTTATTATAATGTTTGCAAAACTGCATTTGCTTGAATTCGTCGTATAATGGTTTACTTTTAGCGTTGATTTCTGAACTTTTAATGAAAATTTTTGTGCACTTTAGTGACGATTTCAAATACCTAATTAATAAATTGTTTTTGATAATTTCGAACAAATCGAACTGAATTTAATGATCTTATTGCAAATTAACGTCATAATAATAAATATTACCTAATGCTCTGTGCAGGGAAATGTAAATTTTACCGATTCAGCATTTCGCAGCTTACAGTCTATAATTACGCTGCAAAGATATTTCCGATGTCTTTCACGGTAACGGGGTGCCGTACAAGTTTATTACAGAAACGCCGGGCTTTGTAGGTTATCTTCCAAGTGTCAGGTACACTTTAAAGTGACTTAACCGGAGAAATAACAGAGCGATAAGACAAGCAGACTCCTTCACAAAGGACTTAGTTTCCATCTTGAAATGAATGAGAACTAAATACAATTCCGTCTTGCCTATTACGCCTACAATACAGAAGTTCATACACTGACCGAATTCGTATAAGCAAACGTTTGAATTAATATTAGTATCTAAATTTCTTAAATAAATAATAGTTATTTACATTCGAGTGCGTGTAAGTTGTATTTTACAGCGCGACAGCTTTGTTTATTAGCTGGAGCGCTGTAAAATACTTCACGCACGAGAATTGTATCAAATTTTTTGGCCGACGATAATGAAAATCACTTTTTTCAATGAGATACATTGTGCTTCTGAAAAGGGTTAGTTTAAAATACTGGGGTTAAGTCAATTTCCAAATTTGATTTTACTTACCTTCATTGTTCATTAGAGTACTTCTTCTAGCAAAAATTTATCTGTAATAATAGACGTTGTTTATGACTGATAATATATTTTTTAGACGACCATTGTAATAAGTATGACATATCAACGTAGTATCCTAACACTGAAAGTTAAACTTATTACATTAGTGTTACGATATATTTCATATCGTAATACTGACACGGTTGCTAGGTTACTATGTCATTATTTCTGGCTATATGTATACATTATTCATTTGTCAGTTGTCAGTACGTTTGAACCTAAATATCAGTTTTGAAAAAAAAGTTAAATTTATTTTTATCTAAAAAATAATGTTCATACCTTGTATGAAATTCAAATATCTTAGCTCGTGTGTATTGACTTGCACTCCGCTATGCGTCGTGCGTCAATTTACACTCGCATGATATTTGGTATATTTCATTGTTTGTTACGAAAATAACTATAACGTATTCCTGTAGAAAATTCAATAATCTTTAATTTTCATAACGACAAAATGCGAAAATATGGCATTTAACGGTATTTTTTGAAGAAAAACCATTATGAGCTTCAGGTAAAGTGCCATTTTCGGTTACCTGATTTACACCAAAATCTAATAGCTTCTTTTCATATTAGAATAGGGTATAAATACAGGGTTTCAGAATTTTCTGAATGATAGTATTTGAGTTAGAGCGAAGACAAAATCCCTACACATACACGTACACACATACACATACACACAAACATACAGACATCATCGTGAAAATGTTAAAATTGGATTCTAGAGACCTTAAAACGTGGTCATTTACTAAAATCCCGATACGTGATTTTTAGCACGATTCCTATACCTCCCTTACCAAGGATAGCGGGAGGTAAATAAGTGTGCTTTTTTAAGAGACGTAAAAAAATATAATTATTTTATAACTATTAGAAGTTAAGTCAGTTTCATAAGTACTTACGTATCTCCGCCATGTCCCATGTCATTAGTTTTTTTCTAGTTTCAATCCTTAAAAACTTTCTAGACATTCTTATAACTTTTTCACTTCACTTACACTGTCATCGGCAACACCACTAATGATAGAGACTTACTATTTCCAAATAAAATATATAAATAAATATATTATCGTGACACATTACCCATAACTGGGTGTGCCAGTATCTATATACGAGTACAACACATTAGACATCGGTACTGTTTCCAACACTCGATAAAACACTCTCATAGGGCCGGTATTATAAACGCCCATTAAAATTTAATGCCAAAGTAAATTTAATATAATCAATAAACGTAACGCGAATTTTTCACAGCAATGGTTTCACTGTCATAAGAACTTGGAAGATTAAATTTACAGTGGAACTAAATTTAACTTAATGTTTATAATATCGGCTCTTAAATTAATAAATGGAACATAATAGTTCCTTGTTGCTGATATGTGCACTAAATGTCACATAAAAACAATTCAAAAATGTTTGCATATTGTCCATTTCACCGTCAGCTGTTACTGTCACGCAAGGTCAATTAAAATATGTTTTATATGCAGTGATGCCAATAGTGTGCAGTGAAATCTAATGTTTTTGTTGTTTATCAGAAAATTATAAAAATCAGGTATATTTTGTATATTTAAAATATTGAAATTAATATTTTAATTTTATAATAACCAAGGTTATATTTTGTGTTTTCATATTCACATTAAATACATATATAAACATCAGACTTGCAGAAACTGTAAACGATGTACAATATTAACATGAATAAAGAAGTAAAATTTTGTCTTTTGTATAATAATAATACAGAAAAGTGAGATTCAAAAGAAGTCTATTTTTTCGGGTTATATTTATATCAATATTAAAGAAAAATAAAAACTGATATTGGACGATAACCACACGATGATGCTATGAGATACTAATTTACATTAGACGATACGAAGATCTTATTTATAATAACATAAATTATCAAAAAATAATATTCAGATATGGAGTGGGATCACGTAACTGTGAAAACGATATTGCGACTGTCAACAAGTGAAAATGTGATCACGTAAATAATGAAAACCGAAAACGATATCGTTTTAGACTGAAAAAAATGTGAATTCTAGTCGACACTCTCAAAGCATGTGAAAACGATAGTCGTTTCTTACGACTCTTTTTATTTTATACATTTGGGTATAGGCATATCCTTTTCTTATTTACTTGCACTTAGGTAAAAGAATGTAGTGAGCAGTGAGTTGAATTTGACGTTTTGGAAAGAATGAAAGAAATGTCATTATAAATTATTTAAAAATAAATTAATATTTTAAATTTAAAAGGTATTGTTTATTATTTTATTTAGTAAGGCGAAAATGAAATAATTGTGATAAAATACGATAATTATAAAATGAAAATTGATTACAAGAATGAATCTAAGGAAAAAATTCATGAATGTTTTAATAAGCATGTTGCGAAGAACCAAATGCTTATGATTTACTATATATTTTTACTCTTTTGAAATCTATGATAGAAAATTGAAATCTTGGTGATTAGATATTTTCTTATTTCTACTGAAATTTCCCTGATTTACTATTAAAATTTAGTGAAAGAACTACCCAAAAGAAATATTTTCGGGCAATATTGATATTCCAATAACTGTAAAGTGTTGATTACAACAAAGCATATTTTGATTGATTACAAGAATAAATCCAAGAAAGAAAATTTTATTAATATTTTAATAATATTGTATTCTGCGAAGCATCAAATATAACGATTCTAGCTTGTGTTTTGTGATTAATATTTTGTAGTTTTTACATAAAATTAAAATTTGTGAATTGATCATTTTCTGCAGCCCGTCGAAGGTTGTGCGCCGGTATTTAAATGTGGCTCATACTTTATTTACTTGAAATACAAAACTTAATAAAAACTAGATTACTTTAAAATAACAATCTTGTATACTTGCAGTCTTAAAAGGTCTCTTGAAGTTTTATTTATATATTTAAAAATATTTTTGTTTTCTTCATAAATTTTTCTTCTGGAATAGCAAAAGGAACAAAATTAGATGATACATGGCATCTGTAACTAATTGATAATTTAACTTGTATCCTTTTTCAATTCTTACAGCATTGCTATTATGAACGAAATAAAAACGAAGGGCGAGAATAATACTTTTTGACATTAGATTAAAAATTTTAATGACATTCATATAAATTATCTGTCAAAACTACTATTTAATACAAAAACAATAGTCTGTAAACGATATCGTTTTCACAAAACGTAGTCACTTTACCGAAGTTGAAAACGTAGTGAGTGACTAATTTTACGTGATCGCTAAGGAAACGAATGTCGTTTTCACTTCTCGATAATCGCAATATCGTTTTCACTTTTACGTGATCCCACTCATGTTTTTTCAAGAAAAACCATTTACTATTTCAAGTAAATTTCTTCATTGGTTGTCTAATTATTACCAAAAACAAGTATTATACAATACTTTAACGATAAAGTAACTTAAAATTTTGTAATACCTAGGTATATTAGTAGGTTCAGTTGTCTTGTTGTCTTATTAATTATCTTATCCGTATGATTGTTTTGTGTGAAACCATGACACGAAAATGGTAATTGAATCTGATTGAATATTCACAGAGAATTCAATTATAATTGTTGAAGTTTGAAGTTCAATGTTTCTATTATTGTTGATGCACAAATGTTAATAATGAGTTTGTGTTTCATGTGTACGTAATTTAATTAGAAATTGGCATTTAGGTTATAATACGAAGGTACTATAAAGCATAAAGCTATGCAAAACATTATGTAGGATGTGTTATCCTGGACATAAGCAAACCAACCTAAAGTCATCATTGACAAAATGGAACTAATTACATTACAATATTACTGAGCAGAGATAGGAAAATGTTCATTTGAATCAATTAAAGTTCAGAAGAAGATGTGATTAAATATCTGAATAAACTTTATTTAGAGCTTCAGAAAAATAACATTGTTGGACCATATAAAAATATTGTCATCCGATAAGTTAAAGCAAATAAACTTTACAAATTGTTAATGATAAATTTATATATGTACGACAGCATTATATTATATCAAGATTCTATGTTCATGTTTAAGTAAGTGGATGTAAATGTATAGGTACATAGGTATTTAATATTCATATTGTAACACATGTCAGCTTTAACCATATTATGTGAAAGAGGATAGAAGGTCTTCCTAATTTATCTGAACATGATGTGATGTGTATTGATTTTCAAATTTATTACACAGAAAATAATTTATATATAATAACATAGAATTATTTTAGTACTACGTATAAATAAATATTAAGTATTGGAATAATACTACCTTTTTTAGTTTAAGTTCTGTCCATATGCCATCCATATAAATTAAAAGAAGAGATGAATGAAATTAAAAATATTTTTATGAAGAATGGATTTTCTGTGTCTTCAATTGAAAATTGTCTTAAAGCAAAAAGACCATTAAACAATGAAAAAGAAAGGAACGTATTATATGCATTACTTCCTTATGTAAAAAACGTAACGGACAAGATTGGTAGAATTCTTCGTAAGAAGAACATGAAGATTTCGTTTTCACTATATGTTAAACTTCATCATATGTTGAAACAAGTCAAAGACGTCATTCCTCTTCAATCATCAGGGATTTACAGAATTCCATGTGTCTGCGGGAGAGTTTACATCGGCCAGACTGGTAGAACTGTCTCTACAAAATTGAGCGAACATCATCGATCGATCAGATTGAACCAGCCAGAGAAATCGTCCGTTGCAGAACATGCCTTGGAAGAATTCCACCAAATTAAATTTGAAGATACGAAAATTATTGCAAGACCTACTCGACTTAACAACAGATTAATTAGAGAAGCCATTGAGATTTATAAAACAAGAAATATCAATCTCAATCATTGTGATGGATTAGAACTTAGTCGCGCGTGGCTTCCAATATTAAATATGTTGTAATTTGTAATATGTATACAATTTTTTCTAGACTTTTTCTAACATCTGTTCATAAAGAGTACGGCTGCGGTATTTCGCTACCGATAAAGCGTCTCTGAGTTATACAGATTACTTCTCTGCCACTTTTTGGGACGGTTTTTCCTCTAGCAAAAGGAGAGTTTTTCCTGAGAAGATGCATGTTCGCTGTCCAAGTTATTGCCGGGCATGCATATATTGTCTAGAAAATTGTATACATAAAAAATCTGTTGTGGCCAGCACAAGACCTTCCGTCAATTCGATGTATTTTGTACAAATCGAACAAAAACACGTACTATTTTTTACAAATTCTATACCAAAAGTTGATTCGAAAAGGTTCTATAAATCCAATAAATTTATAATATAAATATACACTAAGTAAAATGCACTAGACAATTCCTTCATTTCTTCTTCAGCTATCCCCTATTTTATTAGGGGTCGCTGTTTCCTCTTCTCTTCCACTCATTCCTGTCCAACGCATCACACAGTCCTTCCTTTCTCAAGTCTTCTGCGATACAGTCCTTCCATAATGAAAATGAGTAAAAAAGACAGAAAACCGACACGGGTTGTAGTTAGTGTAGTATACATTTTAATTTCCAATTCAATGATTGTGGATTGTGGATTACTATAATTGTTGCCCCTAAACAAAGTGTGCGAATTGTGTTACGACCGCCGTATTTTTACAGAGACACTGTAAACATTGCTTTTAATTTGACCATTTGTTTTTCGTGGCATCGTGGCATGCATTTGAGGTTGTTTAATATCAGTTTAGTTTAAATAAGAGCAACGTGAGTGAATGAAAGCAATAATATATTACTCCAATTCAAACATTCTAGGGACTAATATTTTATTATAGATGAGGCAAGTGGCACAATTTCTATTAGGGAGATTGTGAATGTATCTTTTGGAGAGTCCGGCCTTGCGCATTTCTTCCAAGTTTTAGCAGTTTAAAAACGATTAAATTTACATGAGTTCGACAAGCCTTTCGTGTTTGGAAGTTGACGGAATGGTAAAATATAAATATCAGTTACTATTTACTGGAAGAAATAAAGACGAGAACTTCGCAACATAGTTTGAAGTTTCGTGTTATATTTAAATTCCGTCTTACAATTCTAAGACAGGGACATATTTCTGCACCACTGAATTGCAAGTCGGGAAATAGAATTTTAAATATTTATGCCTTCTGCGCGGTAGACTCCGTGTAAAACAGATTTTTATCATTTATGCGTTTAAAGCTGTCTGTGGAGAATCTGGAGACATTAATTTTAAAACTTTTTTTGTTTGAACAGACATTTTTACCTTCCGTTACCTTTAGGTAAGGAAGGTACTGTCTTTGGTCAAAAAATTCGTTGGTGAGTTTTTAATGAATAAGCACGTTTTAGGGCCCCTACAATACGAATTTACTATTTTTAAGATGATGTCTGTATGTATGTGTGTGTGTGTGTGTGTGTGTGTGTGTGTGTGTGTGTGTGTGTCCGTGTGTGACAAATTTTTCTCCGACGATAACTCCAATACTACAATTCTAAAAATTATAATTCTTTCGTATTCCTATTCTTTGCATCCATGTGAAGAGCTGATTAGATTTTGGTTATAATTGATCCACCGGAAGTACCCTTATTTGAAGTTTTTAACAGTTTTTCTTGAAAAAACGTAGTTAAATATTATTTTTCGACATTTTGTGATTATCAATATGAAAGAATATCTTATTCTCTGTACGGTTTGATTATACAGTTTCGTTCATATTCAATAGATATAGAGTTATAGAGACATTAAGAGAGATTAACTTTCAAAAATTAGTCAGCTTTGCTAAAATTATATTCACCAACATCAAATAAATCTTTGAATAGCTTATTCATTGAATAAGATAAAAATAGTGCATCAAAATATGACAGCTAGAATAAATACCTTCATTTGTGTTATGGTATCGATGCGATATTTTTCTCTTATTTAATGAATAAGCTATTCGAAGATTTATTTGATGTTGGTGAATACGGGCAATAGAGTTATAGAGACATTATGAGAGATTAACTTTCAAAAATTAGTCAGCTTTGTTAAAATTATGGAAACAACAGATATATTCAGAAAAATTTAATTGACAGATGTCAGTGTCAAATGCAAAACCAAAGTTGAAAGTATAGGGTCAGAAAGTTATGTGTGAATGTGATAGAGCGTCCCTCCAAAGAGAAGAAGATGGAAGGAGTGTGTAGGAGAAGATTTGAGAGAGGAAGAATTGTGTGAAGAAGATGCGTTGGACAGGAATGATTAAAAGAGAAGAGTAAGAAACAGCGACCCCTAATAAAATAGGGAAAGGAACTTTCGGTATAGAATTTGTAAAACATAGTGTGTTCGTGTTATAATTTTATAGGATATACAGAATCTTTTTCAAGGAACTTTTGGTATGGGATATATACAAAATACATCGAATTGACGGAAGGTTTTGTGCTGGCCACAACAGATTTTTTTTTTTGAAAATTGAATGTGGTTCGAAGTTAGATTTATTTACCTTAGTTTTATGTTATTTTAAGTTTATAAAGTAAATATAACTTTATTTTATTATTAGAATTATTATTGGGGCTGAAAGGGTTAAAAATCAATAAAATAAATAAAATATTTGATTTGATTTGTACTCGTGCCATTACAAAAAGATCATCCTCCTTATACCCTTAAATTCATTTTCTCATTCGCGCGAAATACAAGCGAAAAGAAAATTACATGTAAATTCCACAAATAAAAAAGAAAGCAACTCTTGGAGTATATTGGCGATTGAGTCTGCAATCATTCCAAATAACACACCTCGCAAACAGCCCCGTCGGATTCAAGTGCGAGTGAACCTGCCCTCAATGCGAACGTATTACGTTTTATTCGCTTAGGTCCTCAACCCAAGGACACTTCACAAAAAATAACGAATAGACGTCTTAGAAGGATCGATAAGTCATTTAAGACATGTATTGTCACTGCGTAATGCTTAATAAACCAAAATAATTAAACATGCTGTAATTTAAGACGCAAGTTTATAATTAACTCATGACAAAATTCAATTTTAGCAAGATTTCCTCAATATTTAAAATGCAAATTGTCAAAAATTACAAATTTATGTTTATTTTAAAATAATTTTAGATTAACCTGAACTATACAGTGTGAACACTGAAAAGAGTGACATAGGCGTTTAACATGGGAAAACAGTTTTTTTCAAATATTATCTGTCCGGTAAGACTATAGTGGGAGTTTTTGATATGGTTAGAAAGATTATTTAATTTGGCATCGAAGAGTATCTTAATACTCTTAATTTAATGCTTTATTATTGAAATATTTACGAAAGGAGGGATGTGAACCAGTGAAAAATTATCATGGAGCCTTGGTTTAACCAAGTCAGCTACCGAATACGTTTCCATGATTACTGTTTTTAGTAAATTATAAGTAATAACTGTCAAGTAGCATTATATTTTTGTAAATATTTCAATAATAAAGCATTAAATTAGAAGTATTTAGATACTCTTCGATGCCAAATTAAATAATCTTTCTAACCATATCAAAAACTCCCACTCTAGTTTAACGGGACAGATAATATTTGAAAAAAACTGTTTTCCCATGTTAAACGCCTATGTCACGGTTTTCAGTGTTCACACTGTATAGGAGATGCGTACAGAGTGTTCATTTTATTTTGTCCGCTATTGTCATCTCGAAAACTATAAGCGCCAAGATGTCGGTTAAATTAACAAACAATTTCTATTTTACAAGAATTTTTACAAATAAAAATATTTAATATTGAAAAAGTTTTCATGACTTTAAATTATTTATTAATTGCATGTAAAAAATGTCGGCTCTCAAGCTCAAGCATCATCTGCTATTCTTACCTTTCGCTAAGAGAGGTATTGGATTCATGCTAAAATTCGCATATCCAGATTTTATTGAATAAGCACGATTTAAGGTTCCTAGAATCCGATTATAACATTTTTAAAATGATGTGTGTGTGTGTGTTTGTGTGTGTATGTGTGTGTATGTGTGTGTGGATGTGTGTGGATGTGTGGATGTGTGTATGTGTGTGTGTGTGTGTGTGTATGTATATCTGGACGTTGTAGACACGATTCCTCAAAAACTATAAGAGTTAAGAACTGTTTAGCTATGAATTCCTTAATCTGACATTCCTGAGAAGAACTGAAAAGGTTTTGGTAACAATTGAACAACCGGAAATAGTAGTTTCTGAGAAAATTTTTATTATATCTTGTATAGATTTAGAGATAAAGACACTATAATATATAGAGTAATTTAATCGCAGAGGCTAAGGCACTAAGGAAACCAGTTAACAAATTCCAATGTTTATAACATATTTTTTAAATGACACATGTCAGTGTCAAAAATCAACAGTTTTAGTGACATTCTGATAGCTTTTTCTGGGAAGTATATTTAATCTTTCTTATTGTTTTATTAATTAAATATTTGGCATTATAGGTAAAATCAGAAATACCGCCAATCTGGTTAATGAATTGGAAGAATCTCTAGCATTTAGAAACTTCCTCATACAATGAAAAATAGATATAATTAGAATTATATATATATATATATATATATATATATATATATATATATATATATATATGCAGAAGACATATTAAATACAATAAAAAACAGTATTTGGGTAATTTACTGTATTTTTTTTGTTATAAAACGAACGAAACGGTTCGAAAGGGAAGTGCAATACAATACTTATATAGCCTAATATGGAAATGGCGAGATGTTTTGTGCTGGTCACAACAGATTTTTTAATCAGTAACATAGTAAATATGTTTCTGTATTTTTGTTGTTTAACAAATGTTACATTAAATAAACGTCAAAATATTTCCGCAAACAAAAAAGTAAATAATGTACCATTTCAAATAATAAATTTATAATGCAATAAAGTCAATCTGTTGTTTTCAAAAAACGATAATTTAATTTTCTTTGTTAAATTATATTGCTTTAGAATTCACGATAAAGTAACTACAATTCCATTTAACTTTCAAAATTGCCATTTTATTTTTGTTGTACATCTCACTATCTAATGTCCTCCATTTAAAATTTACTACGAACAATTTCATTTTTAAACTTTATAATGTTGAAACTATTTCATAATAAAGTTAAATTTGTAACTAAGTGGCCAGAGTATGCTTTATCATAAACTTTAATTAATGTGGATGTGTATATTTAGTAGCCTCGAGTGATATAGTGGCGTACATTGTTCGCACCCGACAAAACCTAGACACGCGGACGATGTATAAAACGTAGTGGCTATGTATATGGACCACAGAATGTAGCTTCATCTACGTATATTAGAATATTGCGTTGTTTTGTGGATTCGTGAAGGGTTTTACATTAAAATTAGTATACCACTTTTTACCTCCCGCTACCCTAGGTAAGGGAGGTATAGGGATCGTGCTAAAAATCTCATATCGAGATTTTAATAAATGACCACGTTTTAAAGTCCCTAGAATCCAATTTTAACATTTTCACGATGATGTCTGTATGTATGTGTGTGTGTGTGTGTGTGTGTGTATGTATGTGTGTGTGTATGTATGCATGTATGTGTGTGTATGTATGCATGTATGTGTGTGTATATATATGTAGGGATTTTGTCTTCGCTCTAACTCAAATACTATCATTCAGAAAATTCTGAACCCTTGTATTTCTATCCTATTCTAATATGAAAAGAAGCCATTAGATTTTGGTGTAAATCGGATAACCGGAAATGGCATTTTACCTGAAGCTCATAATGGTTTTTCTTTAAAAAATACCATTAAATGCCATTTTTTCGTATTTTATGTTTTATGAAAATTAAAGATTATTGAATGTTCTACAGGAATACAATAATACTTTTTCTATATATTTTGCAGATAAATTTAAAAATAATTTTTACCTCCCGCTACCCTTGGTAAGGGAAGTATAGGGACCGTGCTAAAAATCTCATATCGAGATTTTAGTAAATGACCACGTTTTAAAGTCCCTAGAATCCAATTTTAACATTTTCACGATGATGTCTGTATGTGTGTATGTGTGTGTGTATGTATGTGTGTGTGTATGTATGCATGTATGTGTGTGTGTATATATATATGTAGGGATTTTGTCTTCGCTCTAACTCAAATACTATCATTCAGAAAATTCTGAACCCTTGTATTTCTATCCTATTCTAATATGAAAAGAAGCCATTAGATTTTGGTGTAAATCGGATAACCGGAAATGGCACTTTACCTGAAGCTCATAATGGTTTTTCTTTAAAAAATACCATTAAATGCCATTTTTTCGTATTTTATGTCTTATGAAAATCAAAGATTATTGAATTTTCTACAGGAATACATTAATACTTTTTCTATATATTTTACAGATAAATTTAAAAATAATTTTTTTTATTAGTCGCGAAGCCTAAGATAAACCATATCGAATATTGTTGACTGAATACAAATATAAACCCTGTTAAACACATTGACAGCTTTGACGTTTGACAGTCGGTATTTTATTTTGAATAACTAAATTTCAAATTGACCAATCATAGAACAACTTTACGCTGTTGCCAATGTAATTTGTGACATAAGTTAAGTTCGCATGTGAATTTGCTGGTGCAACGCAATTGGGATATAAGGCCTACTTACAATTAAGTAGCACTTTAATAATCAGCAACTTAAGTTGCTGTGGAGAAACCGGGCATAATAGTTGTTTACTTATAAGCCTATATGATCCCTACGATTTATATGTTTTATTTTGCCACCAGATGTCAGACACTTTGTTGGCTCTTGCCAATAGGATCAATGTGCATTGGAATATTTTTGAAATATGCCACTAAATTTTAAATTAAATTCTTCATCTTTGAGTTAGAAAAACATCAAAAGTAAACGTGAACATCTGAAAAAAAAACACAAATAATGATGCTCTACCAAAGAGAAAATATCTATTTCAAAGCTACCTCAAAGTATTTTCCTTGTTCGTTTGATGCTTTAAAAACATTTTATGAAAATATTGTGTTTCACACCACAGAAATAAAAAATGAAACTAATAATGCATTTTTATCGTTCCATGTCCCAGAGAGTTTATTTTTAAATTCCACAAATAACAAATGTAGGAGAAATTCTACAGTTATTTGCATTTTAAAAATGTAAAATAATGAAAAGTTATTTCTTGTTCCAGGTACAACAATACGGCAACAGAGTAAAAGCTGGAGAGCCGAACACAAAGCTGCGAGAACTTTAGGAATAATTATGGGAGCTTTTATGCTTTGCTGGCTGCCGTTCTTCCTATGGTAAGAAAAATACTTTCAACGTACAAAACGCTACAGTGTAGTAGTAGTAGTGCAAGTACATCATCATCATTATCATAAATATCATTACATCTTCATTTTAAATTTATGTAGGTACATACATGAGAAATAATTTTCATAATAGAAAAATTACGGCAGATCATTTATTTATTTATTGTTAGTCTGACCAACAGAGTTCAAGACCCCAATTACAGGTTGACTATAATAAAACATAAATTTAACATGTTTAATGACACAAGTAGTTAGCAAATAGAATGACACAAAAAAAAAACCCCAGAACTTAATAATACATATAGCTGTTTAAGATAATGTATTGTAATGAATAATAGTGGTTAATGAATATAATAATTGTATAAAGCATTTTTAAACTTTACAATCGAGCCGACGAAAATGTCGAAATATTCAGGTAAATTGTTAAAATTAAAACAAATCATACGAATAGGTGACTTTACTTCATAATTCGTTCGAGGAGTGTTACAGTAGAATGTATATTTAAATCGGGAATTATGCCTAGGAACTAAGAAAGGAATTTTACCTAGGATTACGGGATCATTTATAATACAATGCAAAACTTTATAAAGGAACATTGATGATTGTATTTTTCTTCGAGTATCAAGAGACACAATACTAAATTCACACAACAAATCTTTGTAATCAGTATCAAAACTAGGATAATATCTGTGAAGCTTGAAGAAGCAAAATTTAATAAATTTGCGTTGAATAGATTCAATAACATGGCTGTATTTATTATATATGGGACACCAAACTTGCTGACAATATTCCAGTTTTGTTCTTACGAACGAGAAATATAGTTTTGAAATATATATATATATATAGAGTTGAAATATGAACGAAGTATTGTGTATTTCTAATAATGCTTTAGTCTTTGACACATTTTATCTTTTAAATTTATTATGAGCCCGTTCCCACATCAGTTGTCCCACCCGCTTTAATTTCATTTTATTTAGATAATAAATAATACAAATAATAACTAACATAAAGTATCGCCAATTTTTATAAATATTACATTTTGTGCTTCTTGATAAACATAGCAAGATTAACAAGATATGTTTTCCAAAGTATTTTATTGTAAAATGAAATAATAGGTAGGTACTTAGTTTTCCAACAATGGGAGATTACGGCTCAATCGAATTAAAGGAAAATAGTAAAAAATTACGAATGTATATGCTGAATAACGAATATTAATAAAAAAATGAAATGGTGTAATTGAGATATTTCGGAAATAAAGGGTTTTTTGTTATAGCGCTTCGACACTAATATGAAAATATTTTGATTGGCGACCGAGAAACCGCCTATACCTGCATTACAAATAGCGTGTTAGGAGGTGGGGATTACTACCAATGGAAGTTAAGAAATTCAAATTCGAAAGGAAGGGCTAACACTCCTGTACTACAGTTTCCAAACAGTTTTTATTTTAACATAAATTTCTTGCATTAAATTTAATAATTTAAATACACCTGTAATTATAAAGTATGTAGACTTATACAGTGTTATAATATTCATTTATTTTTATGTAAATATAACTTAAAATAGCATATATTTCAAGAACATTTAGGTCCATGATGAAAATAGTTTGATATAAAAACACATAAATATGACGTCACGTCAATCTTTTCAAAATTCGGGTGACTATAACTCGCTTATTAATAGGAATTTTTTCACCGGATTTTCATCAATAGTCTTAGTTTTCCTAATATTTTCAGATGAAATTATAAAAAAAAATGGTGTAATCCCCCATTCAAAAAAAACTGAAAAATAGTTAAACAAATTTAAGTCATAAGGTTGTTAGGTTTTGCTTAATATTTTTTTAATAGTTATTTACATTCGAGTGCGTGTAAGTTGTATTTTACAGCGCGATAGCTTTGTTTAAGGTACGAGCCCCTAAGGCGAGTGCCTTATTAGCTGGAGCGCTGTAAAATACTTCACGCAAAAGAATTGTATCAAATTTTTTGGCCGACGATAATGAAAATCACTTTTTTTAATGAGATAGGTTGTACTTCTGAAAAGGGTTAGTTTAAAATACTGGGGTTAAGTCAATTTCCAAATTTGATTTTACTTACCTTCATTAGAGTACTACCGAAAATTTATCTGTAATAATAGACGTTGTTTATGACTGATAATATATTTATTTGCTCATGTTTTCTTCGTAATAAATAATAGGTAGGTGTCGATATTTGACATTTCAGAAATTTTCGCCTCGCGTATTTGACAGGTATATCGATCGGTGACTATGTCGGTAACGGCGGATTTTTACAATAATGGCAGATGTCGCTGCCGTGATTTTGGTTCATATAAATTAATTTTAAATATGGGATATGTTAAAGTAAAAAAATAACTTAAATGGGTAGTACTTTTTTACATGAACTTTATTATAGTAAAGATGATTTATTTTCTAAATGCCCATAAACGTCCAGTGTATTTTGATTATTTTACCGCATAGTTAGACAAGTTACAACACAGTAAGCGTAAAATGTAGGTTACACTTGTTGTGTATACAATATAAAGTTCCCATTACACTTCAGGAGGGCAAAAAATATATTACGGCTTAACGAATTACAATTAAGACTTTTATGATGAAGTTAAATAAAAAAAATAAAATAAAAAGTAAAGAACGTCATTCAATAATCACAGTCAATGTCTAGAGTAGAGATTTGGATTGAAATGATAATGGCCAATTTAAATATTCTGAGAAATTCTAGAAAATATAGAAAATCTAAACAAAATTCGCAAATGAGATTGATTTGAAATAATTGGAGAAAATTAATAAAATGTAGAGCATGGAATTAAAGATTAATTATTTAAATTTTTAACTTTAAGATAATTAGCGTTGCATATAGTGCCAAACTCACTTTCATATTTTTAAGAAATAAACTTGTTTAAATAAGAATAAGTTGTATCGCCAGTTGAAAATATAAAGTATATCGCAATTTAACATGACCTTAACAAATTTGTTTATGTTTTACGACGTAAAAACTATTTACATTTTCTTTAATTACGTTTACAATTGCAAAGTTGGATGTTACAAAAAGCTTCGCGTTAAGGTTTAATTACGAACGCGAGAACTGTCAATTTACCAGGAAAAACTTAAGAAGAGTAAACTAATTATTGGAAGTTAACTGTAAAGAAGCGTAGAGAGCTCACGAGAGACCTTTGTGCGGCGTGGTGCTACTACAACCTGACCTTGTAGATATAGATGGCGCTATCGATTTATCAGATTCAACTTCCTAATCAATTTTTACACTCAGGGAAAGCTTTTTCTCAAGTTTGTTGACAATTAAATCATTTACAAAGTGATAAAAGAAAAGTTTTCTTATTGAAGGTGGAAAGCCGAAATAATACGCTGGGATCTCCAACTGTTGACTAAAATGAAAACTAGAATTCATAAATATACTGAGCTTAAGAAGTCGCAGTTAATATGCATTTATCTTGACACAAACTCAAACTGATTACAGATGTTAATCTCTTATGTGTCGGTTGTCCGTTATACCATTTTTTTAAATTTTAATCTTTTGACTTCTACTTAATTTTGCAATACTTGCTTCGTATATTATAGAAAATTTTCGCAAAGTTTCATACCGTATCGAACTTTCTCTCTGAAAGCGTTTAGGCGTTCCTACTTTAAAAGTTAATAAACAGTTTCCATCTAAAGTAATAATTAATAAACTTGGCTGAAATCGGTTAAACACATTGACAGTTTAAATTATGTTAAATGTTGTAGCAGGGCAATGAACTCACAAACCATCTGGGAAATTCCATAAAGTTCACGGAGAATTAACATTAGTACATTTGTGAGGTTATGCGGAGAGAAAAGTATATTAATAATCAAACGTCTTTTCCAATAACAAATATAAACCAATTTATTTTGTGAAAACGATTGAGGGATAAGGATTTTTTTATTGAAGAATTGGAAAATATAATATGAAATAGAAATACTGACTGTTTTAATTAAAAATCTGTTTGAACTTTTTTTAATTTACAATGTAATTTCAAAAATACTCGTACGTTTTGAAATTCAAATGAAAACAAAAGTAGAACAGCTGCTCTTTATTTTAATTTCTAAATGAATTTGTAATACATTGTATATAACAATAAATTGTTATTAGTTTATTCCAAATTACTAAATAAAAAATCTGTTGTGGCCAGCACAAGGCCTTCCTTCAATTCGATGTATTTTGTACATATCCCATGCCAAAAGTTCCTTGAAAAAGATGCTGTATATTCTGTAAAATTTTAACACCAAAACACTATTTTTTACAAATTCCATACCGAAAGTTCCTTTCCCTATTTTATTAGGGGTCGCTGTTTCTTACTCTTCTCTTTTACTCATTCCTGTCCAACGCATCTTCTTTACATAATTCTTCCTCTCTCATATCTACACAGTCCTTCCATTTCTCTTTGGCCTTTCTTGTACTTCTGACATTGAAAAATCCAATCTTGAGGCGAGTCTGCAACTGCAAGTCACTTGCGAGGGACACTCTATCACATTCACATAAAACTTTCTGACCCTATACTTTCAACTTTGGTTTTGCATTTGACGCTGACATCTGTCAATTAAAATTTTTTGAATTATCTGCTGTTTCCATAATTTTAGCAAAGCTGACTAATTTTTGAAAGATAATCTCTCTTAATGTCTCTATAACTCTATATGTATTGAATCTGAAGGAAAATGTATAATCAAACCGTATAGAGAATAAGATATTCTTTCATACTGATAATCACAAAATGTCGAAAAATGATATTTAACTGCGTTTTTTCAAGAAAAACTGTTAAAAACTTCAAATAAGGATACTTCCGGTAGATCAATTATAACCAAAATCTAATCAGCTCTTCACATGGATGCAAAGAATAGGAATACGAAAGAATTATAATTTTTAGAATTATAGTATTGGAGTTATCGTCGGAGAAAAATTTGTCACACGCGGA
The DNA here is from genome assembly GCA_943142095.1 of Ophonus ardosiacus. NCBI lineage: Eukaryota > Metazoa > Arthropoda > Insecta > Coleoptera > Carabidae > Ophonus > Ophonus ardosiacus. The sequence goes on from OW964823.1 coordinate 850,892, forward strand.
CATACACACGCACGGACACACACACGGACACACACACGGACACACACACGCACACACACCCACATACAGACATCATCTCAAAAACAGAAAATTCGTATTCTAGGGACCCTAAAACGTGCTTATTCACTAAAAACTCACCAACGAATTTTTTGACCAAAGACAATAGCTTCCTTACCTAAAGGTAACGGAAGGTAAAAAATCTGTTGTGGCCAGCACAAGGCCTTCCGTCATTTCGATGTATTTTGTACAAATCCGATACCAAAAGGAACTTGGCACAGTTTACCGTATAGAGAAGAGTATTTTCTTTAATATATATAATAACAAAATGCCAAAAAATAATATTTAACTGCGTTTTTTAAGAAAAACTGTTAAAAACTTCAAATAAGGGTACTTCCGGTGGATCTAATCAACTCTTCATATGGATGTACAGAAGAAGAATACGACAGAATTATAATTTTTAGAATTGTAGTATTGGAGTTATCGTCGGAGAAAAATTTGTCACACACACACACACACACACACACACACACACACACACACACACACACACACACACACACATACAGACATCATCTTAAAAATAGTAAATTTGTATTGTAGGGACCCTAAAACGTGCTTATTCATTAAAAACTCACCACCGAATTTTTTGACCAAAGACAATACCTTCCTTACCTAAAAGTGACGGAAAGTAAAAAATTGCAATGTTTCCCTACTCATCACAAAGTGACGTCTTCTTGAAAATGTCGTCCAAAACCAGCTGATTTCCTGTAAACATAATGTTGCAACCGCAGGTTTATTCGATAAATGCAAAGTTAATAGATTCAGAAGCAAGATAAACCAAAATAAGAGCAAAAAGTTGCCGAGGAAGTCACAAAGTAACGTTCTGTAAACTACTTCTCAAAGCATAGGCACTGGTAATGTTTACGTTTACATCTCTTCTCTTCTATGAATGATGTTCACGTCTGACTGTCAAAGTGACGAAGAAGGAGATAGAATGAGACGCAGTCAGAGAGAGAAGAGACGTCAGAAGGAAATGTCAAAGGATATTTATGTATCAGTTTTATTTATGATGTTCCGAGGGTCTGCTTTGGAGTAATTTCCATATTTGAGTTAAACACAGGTTTACCCTAAAGAGATTTACTAAACCTCGATGATGATGATGATGATGAGTTAATATTACATTAGATTTTCATTAGACAGATATTAAAATTTAATTCTGCTTCTGAAACACATAAAACAGAATATAAAATGGAATGAAATTGTCATGTGTTTGCGTGGACATTATATTTGTAAGTAAATGAATGTAATTTGTTTTGTGGTTAAGGTTAAGGGTAGGACATAAGTTTTAGCTCAAAGGCAACGTTATTATCAATTCTACATTACTACACTACATTACATATATATGCGTACTTTACAATAGAAACCTTTATTTTAATAATGATACATGGTTAGTTGGATCTTATTATTGCTCTTCCTTAAAGTAGGTATTATACCAGTATATTCAAAATAATGAATTAATTATTTACTTATAATTTTAAATTTCTAATAATCCTAATATAATTTAATTTACATGCAAGCAATACAGCATTTAAATAGCCTAGGGAAAAGATATGTTATAAATATTAATTATGGGGTCCCGTGGCCGCGTGCCAGAATGTCTGATCGCGAACCCAGGGGAACCGGGTTCGATCCCGACAGGCGCCAAATATTTCCAATTTAAAATGGCACAAAAGTGACCCCTGTGGTGCACTCTCCACACCAACTATGAGTGCCCGTGAGGTGACGCCTGGTAAGCGCCCACACGGTAAAAATATATCGTCATCATTACCGATGTCTACATGTGTTGTAGATACTGGCACACCCAGAAATGGGTAATATGCCGTGATGATATATTTATTTTATTTATTTATTTATAAATATTAATTTCGTCTAAAAAAATCAATATTATTAATGAACAATTTTGAAAGTGCGAAAAAGCCTTATAAAATTAATCCTTTATACGCGGTTTGCAAAAGTGACAAAAGCACATAAAAATATGTGACGAAAGCTTTCTTGTTGATTGTTAATTTATGTATCTATATGTTTTAACATTTGTAAAATGTAAAAAAATACAACATATTATAATAATAAGTTGTAATAACTTTAATACCTAATTTTTGCTAATTGTTCAAATTTGGTAATTGGAGAAAACTTCTTTGTTTTCCTACCTTTGCAAATTTGCAAATACATGCATCACTTTTATATTTTAATACATAAAAATATCACATCATGAACGTTTTCATAAATAACCACGATTTATATTCTTTCTTTGAAGCCAACATAAACATGACTTTTATTTGAAATATAGGTCATCAAATATTATATGAGGGATACCAAAAAACAAGCTTTTTCAAAAGAAATTTCAAAGACCATTCCTTAAATATTAAACTGCGACCCTCATTCTGTGTTTAAAACCTTAGATGTCTAAAACTGCTCGCAATAAAATTTTAATCTTTGCCATAATCGCTTACTTTAAATCTTTCTTTATCGATCAGAAAAGTCGACGCAAGGTAAACAAAAAATTCCACCGTCTTCGAAGGTTTTGCTTCGCCAGCGAATATTATACATGGTATCGCCATCCTCCTTCTGGTTCCATTGTGCGCCGCCAGATAGAGCGAAAGATTGCAGACGATTTTGGCAAGCGTCTCTCTGGAATATTTCCCTTGATGAAAGATATACGACACGAACAACTCCCAAACATAAAATAAGACCAAATTCCAATCATCAAAACTGGGAAAAATAAAACTGCTACCAGTAATTATTATTACTTTTTTTTAACAACTATTTGATCACACACCGCTCGGTACACTATTATTTTTTTCCATTAAAAAAAAATAAGGCTCATTTTAATTCAATTTTTACCTCCCGCTACCCTTGGTAAGGGAGGTATACGGATCGTGCTAAAAACACATATCGAGATTTTAGTAAATGACCACGTTTTAATAATAATAATAATAAACTTTATTGACATATAATCAAGGGCGAGGTTCAGCCTAAGGCTGCTCTTCCACATAACCAACAAATAATACACAGATGTATATAAAACTAATAGACACATTATAAATATTAATCAATTACAGATAACTGAAGTAATAGAAACATTTAAGATATATTAATATAGAGTACAAAATAGTAAACAATGAAATAAATATTATGCAAATAATAATGCTCGTACATTTCTTTTGAAATTGTTTAAAGAAAGGATCTTCAGATAGTCAGGAACACTGTTATATAAAGTGGGGGCCATATATGAAAACGCACCTTTAAATTTTGACTTTCTGAAGGTTGGTACAATGTACAAATCCTTCATTCTAAGAGAATAGTTATAATCTTTAATTATAAATTTGTCAAATAAATATGATGGAGTACCTGTCAATATAATTTTATGTAGTAAGCATAAATAAAGATATTTAAGACGGTTTTCAACAGAGGGCATCTTAGAAATTTTGCGATATTTAGATATATGATCGTATTTACGTACACCGTATACGAAACGCAGACAAGAATTTTGCAAAAATGTTAGTCTCTGTTTATCTGTCTGTGTGAGGTTCGGAATATAAGTGCAGGCGCAATAGTCAAATAGTGGAAGAATAAGTGAATTGACCAGTTTAAAATGCTCTGACGAATTTAGTTCATTTTTAAACTGAAATAATTGTCGTAATTTCAATCTTGCTGCACATAATTTTACATTAAGATGGTTTCTAAAATTTAAATCTTTGTCAATGTGAAGTCCCAAAATTTTAACATTATCTGTGCGAACTAAAATAGAATCATCTAACACAATATCAGGTATGTTACCACAGTCACTAGTGATTGGAAGTGATGATTTGTCGGTATTAATTTTGAGACCATTGCTCTTTACCCATGATACAAAATCACTTAGCTCTTTGTTGACAATAGCGCAATGTTCATTTATATGCGACTGTTCCATAGTTGCAAGAACCTGGGTGTCATCCGCATAAGAGTGAACTGAACAAAAATTAAATATATTTGGCACGTCAGCGACAAATATTAAAAAGAACAAAGGTCCTAAAATTGATCCCTGTGGTACACCACATTGAATAAAAAAATTTGATGAGTTGTGTTCCTTGTTTTGTACTCATATTAATGTAAAATGATCTATTTTGAAAGTAGTTCCTACACCACGATACTGCGATTTCTGAGAAGTTATAATAACTTAATTTAAGGCCCTAGAATCCAATTTTGACATTTTCACGATGATGTCTGTATGTGTGTATGTGTATGTGTGTGTGTGTGTGTATGTATGTATGTGTGTATGTGTATAGATTTTGTCTTCGCTCTAACTCAAATACTATCATTCAGAAAATTCTGAAACCTTTTATTTCTATCCTAATCTAATAGGAATAGAAGCCATTAGATTTTGGTGTAAATCGGATAACCGAAAATGACACTTTACCTGAAACTCATAATGGTTTTTCTTCAAAAATATCATTAAATGCCATTTTTTCACATTTTATGTCTTATGAAAATTAAAGATTATTGAATTTTCTACAGGAATACATTAATACTTTTTCTATGTATTTTACAGATAAATTTAAAAATAATTTTTTTTATTAGTCGCGAAGCCTAAGATAATCACAATTCCTTTGTTACACAGTTCATTTTGATAGTGATATTTTAAAAAGAAAATAGTAAATAAAGCAATAGTTTTTTGCAATGGAACAGTTTGCAGCATTAGTAAATACGTAGGTAGGTATGTATTTAAATTAATAAAAATTAAATAGCGGGAGGTTTTGTGTTGGTCACATCAGATTTTTTGAACAGCTATTTGATCACACATCACACGGTGCACTATTATTTTTTCCATTAAAAAAATTAAGGCACACCTTAATTCAATTTTTTTATTAAGCCACAAGTTAGTCGATTTATCAAAAACTCCCCAAACACTAATGACAGTTAATATAAAACCTCATAAAAAGTGCGTATAGTGCTCCCCTCTCGCTGTTAGGTCTAGAACATTTCAATCCACCCTCGTATAATGTAATTAATGAAATCTTTTTCTTGGGGAGTTTATAAGTATAGACATATAACTAAAAGTTTTTTTTCGCTAAATCTGTGATAAAGTGTCTTTCTTGTTTCTGTTCGTAGTTCATAAGTAATTCTGAAGTTATAATTAGACGGCGAACAAAGTGTTGTAGTTTATAAGTAGCGGTAAAATAAAATATGGCATAAATTTTACTGCGGTAACGTAATGTTAAGCAAACATAACTTTCCCGTCGACAGTGCTTTCAATATAAATCGTGCGGTTCTGTTGATATTAGTTTCTCAAACTTTACCTAGACAGCTAGAAAATTTAGGTCAGAGTCGAACTTCCGAGATAACACAAATACGGACAGCTGAATACTAGCTGTAGCTTATAGTTCACCTTCAAGAAGATATATTAGGTACTTCAAGAAAAATAACATAAAATTTAGAGGTACATACAGTAATTCGCAGTCCGATCAAGGCCATCTACGAATTGTATCTATGAATTAAGATTTTGTGCTGTCAAATTTAATAGTGTCTTTTACATAGTTTTTATGAGGGTACATAATATCTTGTGTACCTCATAAAAACTATGTAAACGACACTACTAAATTTGACAGTATTAAATCTTAATTCATAGATATAACTGTAAACGTCACACTCTTAAAATTCTCTACTATTCATATGTGAGAAGTAAGCTTGAGTATTGCTCTCATATGACCCTCTTCATCCATCACTTTTTATAAAAATGAACTGCAACAATACTTTTAACCTTAATAACTCTTCTCTTAATAATTCTATGAATTACAGTTTCAGTAAAGGTAATTTTGATTTACTCTATGAATTATTGTCATCAGCAAATTGGAATGAGATATATACAATTACAGATGTTGATGAGGCACTTGAGAGATTTTATGCCATATTATATGACATACTTGATAAAAGTATACCTAAAATCAAACATTCCTGCTCTTCTTATCCTCCTTGGTTTACCGCTGATATTATAAAAAAAATAAAACTAAAAGACAAATATCACAAACTATATAAAAGCAATAGTGATGAAAATTATCTTGTAGAATTCAAGAAATTACGTGGTCTGATTAAAAAAGAAATAAATATTCAACATGCAAAATATATATCTAATATTGAACACCAAATTCACACCGATAGTAATGCATTTTGGAAATTTATTCAAAGCAAAAGGCAATCATCCCGGATTCCAGGTATGATGCATCTACAAGATAAAACTTTCATAAACACTGCAGATATTGTTCAGGGTTTTGCTGATTATTTTTCTGAACAATATAATAATGATCACTCCCACCCTGAACAACCTACATTTACCAACAACATCGGTATCACATATATTTGTACAATCACTGAGGATGAGATTTCGCAAGCCATAAAGTCTCTCAAGCCGTCACGCAACCCTGGTCCTGACTTTCTTCCTTCTTATGTCCTTAAAGCCTGTTCTCATATTTTTCTTAAACCTCTCCATTTTCTTTTTAATCTTTCTATTTCTCAAAACAAATTTCCTACTTCTTTAAAACGATCTCTTATTATTCCTATTTTCAAATCTGGTGATCCAACTAATATGTCAAATTATCGTCCTATAGCTATCCTATCTAATATTTCAAAAATTTTTGAATCTATTATTTACAAACATATATATAATTCCGTTCAACATCATATATCCGTGCATCAACATGGATTTTTTAAAGGCAGATCAACCACTACCAATCTAATTAACTTTACTGAAACTGTACTGAATTCATTACATGATGAAACGCAAGTTGATGTTATTTATACGGATTTTTCGAAAGCATTTGATCGTATTAACCATAATGTCTTACTGCATAAGTTAAATGATAACTTTCAATTTTCTTCTGATCTGCTTCAACTTACCTCTTCTTATCTCAGTGATCGGGTTCTGTCTGTTTCTTATAATAATTATAAATCTAAGTCTTTTACAGCTACTTCTGGTGTTCCTCAAGGTTCCAAATTGGGTCCTTTACTGTTCCTGCTCTTTATTAATGACATTGTTAATTCAGTTCAACACTCTCACGTCTTGTTATATGCTGATGACTTAAAGATTTTTAAAACTATTAATTCTATTGAAGATGCTAAGCTCCTACAGGCAGATATTAATAACATTTCAGCTTGGTCTGTAACCTCTAACCTTTTTTTAAACTACAGTAAATGTAAAATAATGAGCTATTTCGTCAAAAAAACTATTTACAAATATGATTACAAAATAGACTCTCATACTCTTGAAAGGGTCATACAATTTAAAGATCTTGGTGTTTTATTTGATGAAAAGCTCAATTTCATTAAACACATATTACAAACTGTTAAATCTGCTTACAAAAATTTAGGTTTTATTATTAGAAATACACAATACTTCGTTCATATTTCAACTCTTAAGAAACTATATTTCTCGTTCGTAAGAACAAAACTGGAATATTGTCAGCAAGTTTGGTGTCCCATATATAATAAATACAGCCATGTTATTGAATCTATTCAACGCAAATTTATTAAATTTTGCTTCTTCAAGCTTCACAGATATTATCCTAGTTTTGATACTGATTACAAAGATTTGTTGTGTGAATTTAGTATTGTGTCTCTTGATACTCGAAGAAAAATACAATCATCAATGTTCCTTTATAAAGTTTTGCATTGTATTATAAATGATCCCGTAATCCTAGGTAAAATTCCTTTCTTAGTTCCTAGGCATAATTCCCGATTTAAATATACATTCTACTGTAACACTCCTCGAACGAACTATGAAGTAAAGTCACCTATTCGTATGATTTGTTTTAATTTTAACAATTTACCTGAATATTTCGACATTTTCGTCGGCTCGATTGTAAAGTTTAAAAATGCTTTATACAATTATTATATTCATTAACCACTACTATTCATTACAATACATTATCTTAAACAGCTATATGTATTATTAAGTTCTGGGTTTTTTTTTTGTGTCATTCTACTTGTGTCATTAAACATGTTAAATTTGTTTTATTATAGTCAACCTGTAATTGGGGTCTTGAACCCTGTTGGTCAGACTAACAATAAATAAAAAAAAAAAAAATATATTTGGAAACCTTTATATAACGAACATATAAATGCTATTGAAAATATTCAGAGAAAGTTCATACGCTATTGCAACTATAAATTTTGTTCAAATTCATCAAATTATTTTAATTATTCTAACTGCCTAATAGAATTTGATGTTGTTTCCTTGGATTCTCGTAGGAAAATCCAATCCTGCTTATTTTTATACAAAATTATTAATGGCTTAATTGATGATCAATACCTACTTAATTGTATTAATTTTCGTGTTCCACGTATCAATTCAAGGGATAACTCATTATTTATTTATAACACTCCACGAACAAATTACGAACTTAAATCTCCTATTAGGCAGTTGTGTAGCATATATGACAATATTTGTAAAAAAATTGTTGAACCCAATATTTTCGCTGATTCGCTGTCTAAATTTAGGAAAAAACTTTACCTGGTTGCTTGCTGAATCTCTGCTGTATTTTAAATTATATCAATTTATTAATAACTATATCTGTGTGACTGTCTTGTATTTTCTCATGTAAATGTATTGTTAGTCTATATTTTATGCTACCGTTTGTAAAATTTTATGTGAATTAATCCTCTATAATTGGGAACTTGCTGCCTGTTGAGTGATTAGAATAATAAATAAATAAATAAATAAAATAAATAAATAATTCGTAGATGGCCTTGATCGGACTTCTTTCAAAAATTTTACTGTACATATGTCAAATCATATAAATAAATATATCATCACGGCATATTACCCATTACTGGGTGTGCCAGTATCTACAACACATGTAGACATCAGTAATGATGACGATATATTTTACCGTGTGGGCGCTTACCAGGCGTCACCTCACGGGCACTCATAGCTGGTGTGGAGAGTGCACCACAGGGATCACTTTTGTGCGATTAAAAGTCTGCACTGGCCGGGATCGATATTTCAAATCAAATGTCCTAACTTAACATTAGGAAGAGTTTATTGCCGGGCAATATATAAAATCTGGTTTTATTTTATAAATACAGAGGTAGCAATATTATATTCAATCATGAGAATATTATTAGAGAACATTTGGAAAATACTTTGAAATAAATTGATTTCAAATTCTTATATTTCTTTCAACTTGTAAAATAGGTAGAGCTTATTCCTGAATCAAATATAGAAATGCAAGTTATGAATTTATATTTAAGTTAAAGTAATTCACCATAATCGACATAGCAATAAAAGTAAATAGCTCCAAGTTTATAAATTTTAAAGGTTAAAGGGTAATTTACTATAAGGCGCTGAATGATGAATACCTATTCCTACTTGTATATTATTATAATATTCAATACTCAATGACTATTCAGTTAATATGCGCTTTCAATTTTACAAAAGAAAATAATATCATTGGAAAAGATTCTATATATACAGTAAAATTGTAACATATTCTATAAATCCAATAAAATTATCACATGAATATACATTATGTATACCCATATATAATTACTGCAAAAATGCGTACACTTACGTAATATTCTCTTTGCAATCAAATAATATTACTACCAAGTTTATATCTTTACCCATTTTTGAATTATTGCCCCAAAATTCAATATACCCCACATTTAGATAAAAACTTCAAAATTTTCAAAAATCTAATTTTTATGTATATAGATACTTCTCAATGTGCTGATTCCAAATTTTGAAACCGCAGGTCGATATCTCTTTTCGTTCTTGAGATATATAGATTTAAAGTTTTGCACAAAACTGCCCATTTTTGGGTATTAACCCAAAAATGGGTCGAGATATGAATTTGGCGACAACACCATTCGATTCTACAGGCAAAATTACATATGTATACCAATTTTCAGAATTTTTGAACACCGCATACAATCTCTAAAGCAAAATAACTGAAAATGGCAAAAAATCGCAAAAAACCTAAGGGGTACCCCTTAGGATTTTTTCAGATTTTGGCAATTTTCAGGGGTTTTCAAGTTTTTATTCATAAAAAATGAACCGGTTGGACAAAAATTATGAAAATTGCTATACTTATGTATTTTTGTCCGTAGAATCGAATGGTGACGTCGCCAAATTAATATCTCGACCCATTTTTGGGTTAATACCCAAAATTGGGCAGTTTTGAACAAAACTTTAAATCTAAATATCTCGAGAACGAAAAGAGATATCGACCTGCGGTTTCAAAATTTGGAATCAGCGCATTGAGAAGTATCTAGATACATAAATATTAGATTTTTGAAAATTTTGAAGTTTTTATCTAAATGTGGGGTATATTGACTTTTGGGGCAATAATTCAAAAATGGGTAGAGATATGAACTTGGTAGTAATATTATTTGATAAATGTATTATTCTTAAACTTTCTTAACTTTGAAATAAAGAGAAACCCTCTAAGCTCTAAAATTTTGATATCTTTTAAATTTATCTTAATCCGTAAATTTCACTTTTATTAAAACGCTTTCGTAGCTAATATAAGTTTTTGAAACATTTATTATCCCAACTGCTGAGGGGTTGTTTGTTTTGTAATTTAAGTCTGATCTGAAACATTTTCCACCATCTTTCTTTTTTCTGACATTGCGATTAACGTCACTTAACTTCTGCAAGATCGAACGATTAAGTTGAGCTCATCATTTCACAATAAAAATTTCAGACGTTGTGAGAAAAGTATACAGATAACGCACATTTTACAAAAAGTAATCGCATAATATTACAAGCGCATAATGAAGCTTTATATTCTTACTAGCTGACGCGCCCCGGCTTTGCACGGGTAAAGCTAGAATAACGATTAGCTACACGTGTACCACTAATTTTTCACATTTACAACTGGTTAATAATTTAAATCAATCAAGTATATTGATAAATAACTGGATTTTTAGTTGAATAAACTACTGAGTTACAGAAAAGGCCTATTTATCAAAAATAACCAACGATCTAGCACTAGTACCTATTATGTGAAGTTATAAAAATTGACAAATCTTTGATTGTGTGAACTGTAAAGCCACTTTACGAAAAAAAAAAAACATTTTTTTTTTTACTATATATATTTCTAACAGATCATAAACTTTATAAGCCCGATTCACAAAAAAGTTTAAGCTAATCCTCATTTTTGGATTAGTGAATTCTATTCTATTTCAGTATTTAAAATTTAATTTTCATGATATTATCAATAAAGGTAGATACTAGGAATAGAATAGACTATAGTGACTGTATATGCATAGTGTGGCCAATCGCCGCCATATTTAGGCAAAATGCGCGGGAAATTTGAATTTATATGATGTGATAACTAAACAAAATTCGATAAACAATTAATGAAAGAGCATATTAAATGGAAACAAAATATTTATTTTTACAAAAATACAGCACTGAATTACAAATAGAGGTATTATATGATATTTTTGTATAATTCATCTCTAATTATACAAATATTTACATACAAATAATAAATATGTACATATGCCCCCCATAATATTAATTTGAAAATTAACACACGCTTTAAAATTTATACTATACCTTTGATTCTTCGAAAAATGCTAGTTTTAAAATATTGATGAAATTTCCTTTGTTAGATTCATTCTTGTAATCAGCATTATTTGGTTATAATCAACATCCTTTGTTGTAATCAACAATTTTACAATTTTAATTTGCAAAATAACAATGCCAGAAAATTATCCGTTTGGCAGGATATTTCTTTTACTTTTTTATACTAAATTTTAATAATAAATAAGGGAAATTCAATATCGGCAGAACAGAAAAATAAAAAGATCTTACCTTCACAATTATTATTTCAATATAACGAGAATAAAAAAATATCCGTTTTTACTTATATATACCATATATTAACAAATCGTGTTAATAACAACTTTTTATTGACACACTTAACCTAACCAAACACTTTTGAGTTACAAATACACATATAATTTAATTATTTACACTATTGGAATTATAAATATAGGATAATTACATTAAATTTAGATATAATTCACAAACAATATCTTAAATTTCACTTTTCTGAACTTAATGCATGTAAACAACATTTGAGCTTAGCATAATATCCGCCATATTTAGGCAAATTCGCGCCGACCAATCAAAATCGATCCCCCTATTGGCCACACTATGTATATACAGTCACTATAGATTAGACTATATTTTAAGTTATAAACTGTCAAAATTAGACTAGAATTCGCTAATCCAAAAATGAGAAATAGCTTAAACCTTTTTGTGAATCGTTCTGTATATGCCGACCAGCCCTCATCTGATTTTCCATCATGTTTCAGGTACGTGATAACAACTCTCTGCGGTGACAGCTGCCACACTCCCGACCCGGTGGTAACAATGCTGTTCTGGGTGGGCTACTTCAACTCAGCGCTGAACCCGCTGATCTACGCCTACTTCAACCGGGACTTCCGGGAGGCGTTCAAGGACACGCTACTGTGTGCGTTGCCCTGCTGCTTCTCCTGCTGGAAGAATCCTGCTAGGTTCCTCTAGCAGCCGCGGGAAATGCCACAGAGGTACTCCGATGTCGGATTGTAGACGGGAGTACCAAGGAAGGAATGGTGGTTGTGGTTTGTCGAGAAGGAAAAGCTTGACTGATTTTATATATCATATTAACAATTATTTTTTACAAGGAGCGATTAAGATTAAGATAATTGTAAGGAAATTAGTACTTAGTACTAGTTTGATATCACAGATGTAGATTTTGTATGGAAAAGAGGTTAAGTATCTCTGAACAATAATAATAACATTATACCTATAATTGTGCATCAAATTATCTCAGGAATGAACCGTTGATACGAATGGCGATTTTATAGTTATAAAATAATTATTTATCTTGGGTCCTATTCTTCAAATTGATTTCCAGGCTTATTAATACGTACCTACGTTTTTTTTTTTTTTTTAATATAATAGTACACAATTATTTATTACTTTTTATGGCAAAAATTACATTCTTTCCCAATTTATGTATTTGAAAAGTGAAGTATATCTTGAACAAAATGGTTTCACAAAGCTTATTAATATGAGTTGAAGCCTTTAGTCAAAATGTGTACAGTAAAATTTTTGAAAGAAGTCCGACCAAGGCCGTCTACGAATTGTATCAATGAATTAAGATTTTGTGCTGTCAAATTTAGTAGTGTCTTTTACTGTTTTTATGAGGGTACATAATATGTACATGTAAAACTATGTAAACGACACTACTAAATTTGACAGCACAAAATCTTAATTCATAGATACAATTCGTAGATGGCCTTGATCGGACTTCTTTCAAAAATTTTACTGTAGTAGGTTTTTTTTTAATTCATGGATGAAGACATTATTTGCCAAATGAGATATGACCCAATATAAATTATTATTACTATAAGTGATTTATTCTTGTAATGATCATATTTCTGGTATTTCCAGTTTTTATTGTGAAAACTCAAAGGCAGAAAGCATATTTTCTATCACGTATATTTTTTCATACAGTTGGCGGTAAAATATATAGAAAATGATGGATGATTATGACGAGAAAAACGAGTTAGAGTATAACGACCATTTCCTTGTTTGTGGATATTTTTTATCGAATTAACAAGATAATTATCCAATATTGATGACTTCCAGAATAGCTATGTTTGTAGCTACATAGAATTGTTGTCGATAGCGGTTAGACAGTTAAGTCTCATTAAACCAATCTGCGATGAAATTAGTTTATAGTTTATGTTTTATTTTGGTGCAGAACAAACACAATTAATTTCTGAACCAATACATGGTAGGTACATTAGAATGAGAAACGTAATTTGCACTAAACATTGGGTGTTTTTTAAAAATATTTTCACAGACTATAATTATAACATACAGAGTTAGTTAAAAGTATGGAGACTGCGATTTATTGTCGTTAATATTCATTATGTTCAATACAAAATTCTTTAAGAAATTTTGATCTACATTTGAGAATACTTGAATTTTTTTTCTTCAATTGTTTTTGAGTTGCGCTTGTCCGCGTAATTTTTTTAAATGGGAACTTATTAATTTTACTCTACCATTCGATAAATTGGTTTTTTTCTTTTTACAACAGAATGTTTGTTTTATCTTAGATGTACCTACTATTCATAAATACTTGAACCGGTGTTTTTCCTTGTAAAAATGTTATTAAAATTAATTGAAAAATAAAAGAGTAAAGTAAGTAAAGAGAAAAAAACACTATATCGAATGGTAGAGTAAAATTAATAGGTTCCCATTTAAAAAAATTACGCGGACAAGCGTAACTCAAAAACAATTGAAGAAAATTAAAATTCAAGTATTCTCAAATGTAAATCAAAATTTCCTTAAAAACTTTTGTATTGAACATAATTTCCTAAAATGAATATTAACGACAATAAACCGCCGTCTCCATACTTTTAACTAACCCTGTATGTATGTATGTGCATGTATTGCAAAATAAATTATTTTATTAAAATAAGTACTACCTAAATAAATAAAATAAATATATCATCACGGCATATTACCCATTTCTGGGTGTGCCAGTATCTACAACATATGTAGACATCGGTAATGATGACGATATATTTTACCGTGTGGGCGCTTACCAGGCGTCACCTCACGGGCACTCATAGCTGGTGTGGAGAGTGCACCACAGGGGTCACTTTTGTGCCATTTAAAATTGGAAATATTTGGCGTCTGTCGGGATCGAACCCGGTTCCCCCAGGTTCGCGACCAGACACTCATGCACGCGGCCACGGGACCCCATACATATAGATATATTTAAAATATAATACGGTACTAATTTGTTTTAAAATTTACAATTCAAATTTGTATCACAAAATATTACGTAACTAAAACTAATTGTAATATCATAATTAAAAGAGTTATCAATGTAATTAACAAAAGCAAAATTAAATGAGAGCTAATGTTCATAATCTGAATCCTATTAAATTTAATTATTTGGAACTATATTAAACTTTATACCTTATTATATGTACTTACCGAAGATAATAAATCGAATATTAAATTTATTAAATGAAGTGTATAAAATGTTCTAATACATACATTAAATATAAAACTATTACTGAACTTTTTAATATTTGACAAGTACATCCGAACTGTTACTACCAAGCTATACAAAACTATACAGTTATTTGGGTAATTTCTCATGATACTTTAAACAGCTTAAAATAAAATAAAAAAAAATAATAATAATAATAATTTCAGTCTATGTAGTGGTTGGAAAATAAAATATCAATAAATTGGCTATACTTTTTAATTCTAAACAACTTTTGTCCTAATACTTATTGCTGTATATAGGTACTTACCTTAAGTTATAATTCCGAAATTCTTATTTAAATATTGAAGAATTTGTTGAATCTTACTTCCAACATAAAAGCCTTTCTTTTAGTCGAATTTCATTTTATTGTGTCTTATTTTACCTCGTAACAAATATCATTTTCTCATCAGGCCTAACGATCTATGAATGAACAAAAAGTTGGTTACAGAACAATCAAAGCTCTCTGCCAGAGTTTCCACATAAAAGTTACGAACCTAATTTATGTACATCTATTCATCACAAAGCGAATAAAATTGTAAAACCCAAAAAGAGATTTATCGTAATTTACAGCATTCATTATTACAAGCATTTTTGTTCGAAATAATATCACTAAAAGCACTGATATGTCTGCAGTGCTATAAAGTTTTTATTTTTTGTTATTTGGTTCACTGGTTAGATACAAGCTGTAGGTTCTACAATAAAATAAATCTTGATACATTTTTATATCAACAAAACCTCAAATATGTGTACAATATTTAAATTTCTTATGATTCCTGTAAAAACCTACCGCTTGCAAATAATTCATTTTACTAATTTGCGTCAAAGGTTTACCAGAGCAAGGTCCGTATCCAGGATTTCATTTCGGAGGGGGTTCTGGTTATATAATTATATCATTTTTCAAGAAGATTAACATGAGCAGTTTTTTGCAGACTGATAACCATGGTTGTGGTATCAAAAGAAAGTTAAAAAATTTCTGCATCAAATGACAAATTTAATAATTCATTTATGGGACTAAAATATTACATAATTTACATTTATTTGTTGTCATTTGATACAATTTTTATCTTTCTACTGATAACACAACTACTGTTGTCAGTCAAAACGGGGCGCAACAGTTTGCAAAAAACTGATTTCCCATTTTAATCTTCTATGTACACCTCTAAAAAAACACCCGGTATACAATTCTCGGGGAAATAATAAAATAAAGGGAGTGTCTACTGCACTGTCCAGACAGAGCAGCAAAAAAAAAAATTAGTGAACCAAACCCAAAACAATACCTAACTAACAATTCTTGTGGCCTATTCAGAGAAACACAGTCATAAAGGTTGTTACGGATATAAAGATTGTTATCATAAAGACATTTGTAACAATCTTTATGAATTTGTCAATTCAGAACCTACGTCGATATTATTGACAATCTTTACAAAATAATACTTGTGAATGAACCAGATTATTTGACAATAGCTAACTTCATTATGCATATATGAACTTAACCTAACCTTATATGTCAACGCTTTATTCTTTAATGTGTTGCCAATTATATTTAAAATGCAAACATTCTGCCAAAACAACTAAAGAAGAATATGACATTTGTGTCATATTTGAAAACTTCTAAATTATTTAGAACGGGTATGTTAATCCCTACCACTGATCCCAACGTGACTGAAAAGTTATGGAAAGATTTTTTTAAATTTTGATTGAAGAAAAGGCACACTTTAGCACCAGAATAAATAACAAGGTTTTCACGAATACCTACCATAGAATATAATATTTTCAAAGAAATATGTATTTACGTCAAAAGTAACTTTCGTCCACGACGGTTATTATCGTTCTTATTATCATTATTTAAGTCGAAGCAGGATCCATGCGAATAATCAACTGCATCCTGCTAATATTTAGCAGAAAGGCCATTATTAATAATATTTGATTGATGTAATAATCTGTCACATGTCAAATATTAATATTAGAAATAACAACGTGATAACAACCATAAATACATAGTTTTAGCAGTCTTTATGATAAAGACTGCCAAAACACGTAACAATTGTTGACGGTAACCACCTTCAGTACTGAGAATATCTAATTTGATTTTAACAATCTTTACAGTACATAACAACCATAAAGACCATAACGACAACACAAATATTGAGTTCTGAATAGACCCCCTTAATTGGTAGACAGTGGTTTTTAGGTAGATTCGAGAAATGGCCGCTAGAATTGTCCGCTAGATTCCGTTCAGGTGCGACAGTTCACAAATTTTTATTGCAGCTCTGTCTGGACAGTATAGTAGACACTTCCTAAAATAAAACAATATTTTGGCCTTTACGTATATCTTTATTTAATTGTAAAAAGCAATTGGGAATGTTATACTCGCAGTTTGGGACGCGTGCTATGATAGCGCTAACATCTTGGTTAGACTTCTTTAAATTTTTTAGTATTTTATTTTACATTACAGGGGGGGGGGGGGGTATGAACCCCCAAATCCCTCCCCTTGGATACGGCCTTGCCAGAGCAGTAGCCAGTAGAAAAGGTAGAAGAAATAAAGTCACTAGATGATTCTTCGTTTCGCCCCCTATTCTACTCTACCAAAATTATTGTAAAGAATATAATATCTAACCATTGAACCACATGGCCAGAATAGTTTGTTATTTATAATATCATATAACCCATGCTTGTTTATAAGTGATTTTGTCGGTCTTCTCGACACACACCACCATTCCTCTTCTCGCTAGCGCTATCTCAATTACCCTCCAGCACTGGTTTCAAAGCAACAAACAATTTCTTCTCACAACAACATGAAAGCAATAAACTAAGACTAATCCAAGCACTCCTGAGGAGAACTAACCTGGGATATATACGTACTGAAAAACGGGTCGCTATTAGTAGTGAAGTATATCAAAGGTTCATAACTAAGCGTTAGTATTAACTCTGTATTCCTGTGATACTTTCACGTCCCATGCGGGAGATAGTTTATGTCGCATTTTTTATTTAATAAGCCTTTTCAACAATATTTTACCATAAGTAATTAGATAAGTTGCCAAATTAAAAATATTACCAGAGTTGATTCTAGAAAAATTGTAAAAAACTGAATGAAAAGTGTAGTGTACCTATTATAAACTTCTGTAAAAAGTATGTGGCGTCATACAGGGCAATAATTTGTTTTCAGATATTTAGAAACCATATTTTCACTCTACAAACGTGTTTACAAAGTCAATTTTGTGACAATGTTTTACTCACACACAGTGATACTAATTTATTCATTTTTGTACAATTGTTTTAATGGGGGATTCCAGCTCAATCGAATTAAAGGAAAATAGTAAAAAAATACGAATGTATAAATGCTGAATAACGAATATTAATAAAAAAAAATTAAATGGTATAATCGACATATCGTCGGATTTCTGGTAAAAAGACTTAACCGCCTTTTGACTAGTTTTGAGATAAACAGGAAAAACTTGTTTTTATTTACAATATTGACTTATTTAACAAGATATTGTGTTATATCGATGAGATTAATATTTTATACATTTTTCAACATACTTTCGCAACATTTTGAAGCATATATCATGAAATATTTAATAAAAATGTTTTTTTTTTTTGGGTAATATATAGCTTAATACCTAAATTTTAATATTTATATAGTTGTGAATATCAGAGTAATAAATAATATGCAAATAAATTAACTTTTGTGGAACACAACTCGCTAACATCACCCATTACATTAACACGTAGAATGGCGTTTAAGTCATTTCGTATAAAATTCAGTGCGCATCAAAAAGTGTTAGATGGCGTTTACGAAACTTTAGAATGAATTACCTTCTAACATAAATTTTGTAGCGCTTAGATATTGTGTTCAGAGCATGCGTCGTGAAGAGACCTATCCGTTTATGTGCATAACTCATTTTATCATTTTTTGGCGGTTAAGTCTTTTTACCAGAAATCCGACGATATTTCGAAAATAAGGTTTTTTTTTTGTTATAGCGCTTCGACACTAATATGAAAATATTTTGATTGGCGACCGAAAGATCGCATATACATGCATTACAAATAGCGTGTTAGGAGGTGGGATTACTACCAATGGAAGTTAAGAAATTCAAATCCGAAAGGAGGGGCTAACATTCCTGTACTGCAGTTTCCAAACAGTTTTTATTTTAACATAAATTTCTTGCATTAAACTTAATAATTTAAATACACCTGTAATTATAAAGTATGTAGACTTATACAGTGTTATAATATTAATTTATTTTTATGTAAATGTAATTTAAAATAGCATATATTTCAAGAACATTTAGGTCCATGATGAAAACAGTTTGATATAAAAACACATAAATGTGACGTCACGTCAATCTTTTCAAAATTCGGGAGACCATAACTCGCTTATTAATAGGAATTTTTTCACCGGATAGTCTTAGTTTTCCTAATATTTCAGATGAAATTATAAAAAAAAAAAATGGTGGAATCCCCCATTGTGTAATTTGTAAAGCAGTCGGATCTTTTTCATTTTAATTTTCATAGCTCGTTTAAAATTACCGAATTAGATCTTTTATAAAAATTAAACAGTTATTCAAAGAATTTATTTTTAGGTTGATAACATAATTTGTAATTATAAATTACAAGCTCTCAAAATTTCAAAATTAATTAAATTTCACTTGAAACTATTACTGTTACCAACATTGAAATTTTAAAACTTTTAATTAAAAATTGTGGTATAAAAGTAAATAGTATGAAAAACACGTATTACAATAATGTCAATGTCCAATTGTAAAATAGCCTATTTTCTATATCTCTTTTGAAAGTAAACATTTCAAGCTATCGAATTTTTTGAAATTAATATCTATATTATGATTTGCGAAAAATCTAAAATCTAGAAGGAAGGTACTGGGGTCAAATCTCATAAATTTTTAATAAAATTTAGATATATTTTGATTTGTTTGCAAGATTGTATTCTTTGAATTTTATTCTTTAACAGCCCGATTCACAAAAAGGTTTAAGCTAACCCTCATTTTTGGATTAGCGAATTCTACTCTAATTTTTACAGTTTATATCTTAAAATATAGTCTAATCTATTCCTAGTATCTACCTTTATTGACAATATCATGAAAATTAAATTTTAAATACCGGAATAGAATAGAATTCGCTAATCCAAAAATGAGGATTAGCTTAAACTTTTTTGTGAATCGGGCTGTAGGAGGTTATATAACGATCATCCCATTAATTTTAAATCACGTGATCCAATATAAAAATTTGATTGGGCGCATTTCATATTTTTAAATTCAAATTCAATATAAGCCAAGAAGGTTAATTGTAAATATCAAATTTAAATTTGCAAATCTAAACCAGGCATTACGTATTTTAAATTTTTTGACATTCAGTTTTTTTTATCTTTTTAAAATTACTGTTATTTACAAGATCAATATTTTAAATTAATTATAAATGATAATGATGAAGTTGATAAATTCGAAATTAATGATTTGTTGAGAAATTAATTTAAAAGTACATATGTAAAATTATTTTTTTTACTGATAGTACATTTTCATTGTTTATACATTTATAGGACTCGTAATTTGATAACAAAAACTGAAAACAAAATTCATTAGTCAATACTAATTGCTACTGCTTCCATTGGTTGTTCAAAAATAAAACAAAATTATGAAAAGTAAACAGTAAATACAAAAATTTCACTTCACAATGAACCTATGATCATGAATAAACAGTTTTTTAATGAAGACAAAATTTTATTTTTAATTTCAAATGAAAATTTTGTTTAAAAACACAATATTTGAGGGTTAAAATATGGTATCTTATAAAGGAAAAAATAATTGCCAAACAAAACTCTATAATTGGTTCTGTTATTTGTTCATTGGTTTCGAGATAAAATGAAATCACAATGAAATGTCAAATGATGAAATATTAATTACATTAATTAAGTACATTTGTTTCAGATTATTGCCTTCAAGCCACAAAAGAGAAATATTTTTATTAGCCTTTACCACTTACCATTAATTTTCATTAAAATTCACCCTTTTAGGTGAAAGCATTCTCTAATTACGGTTAAAGCTTCGTATATTTTTAATAAGTAAAATATTGTTGAACATAACAAACGCAAAATAAACATAATGAGGTCTTGCATGAATTTTTATCTTAGCTTTGACCGAAAGAATAAGAAATAATAATCTCCCCGTATTTAGTATTTTATTTCAGATTAATCTTTAATAATTAAGAAATTGTCTCACTTCTTCTCTTGTCTGATGACGTACGCGATATACTTAGAGAAAAAACTTTATCTTAGTTTCAAAGAAGGTGAACACGAGAACTTTTTAAAACTTTGTGCACCATACAGGTTACTTGAAAAAGCCGGTTTCACATTTTTTAATAAGAGTTTTAAATTAAAGTTTATAAAATGGCACAAGACATAGTCATGAAACACATTTACAAGTCATAAACTAATTTTTTAAAATATTTTTAAATGAAAGTTCGTTTAATTTTGAAGCAATTCGTGGTATCAAAAAGTCATAATTGTTTTTTGTATAACTGCATTTGATTTTTAAAGAAACCTATATCTATCTTGTACATCAGCTCATACTAATTTGACGACGAGTATAATTATTAAGTTTACATGCAGTTTTGAAAACGCCGTGTATATATTGTTAGAGTGGTTTTAAATTACCTCAAACCAAAACTAAAATTCATGAGTTTGACTTGAGAACTAATTTCAAAACTACTCATGTAAACATTGTAAACACTTAAAATTCAGTTTCGATATTGCCGCTGTGTGTTACCAACGTACAAATAAACTGAAGAATACTACCGTTTAGTTTAAGTTCTGTATACAAATAAAATAAAATAAATATATCATCACGGCATATTACCCATTTCTGGGTGTGCCAATATCTACAACACATGTAGACATCGGTAATGATGACGATATATTTTACCGTGTGGGCGCTTACCAGGCGTCACCTCACGGGCACTCACAGCTGGCGTGGAGAGTGCACCACAGGGGTCACTTTTGTGCCATTTAAAATTGGAAATATTTGGCGTCAGTCGGGATCGAACCCGGTTCCCCCAGGTTCGCGACCAGACATTCAGGCACGCGGCCACGAGACCCCATGTATACATTTTAATTTAAATCACCGTTCTTCAGGGAAAACAACAAAAAACAAATATGTTGTTTTCCGTGAAGAAGGCAGCAGTGTATGCGGCCGAAACGTTGGTTTAAAGTATATACAGAACTTAAACTAAAAGGTATTATTCTAATTGCATGTAAATAACTTCGAATAATTTTGATTGAAAACTGAAACCATTTTCAAAATTGCATGTAAATGTAGTAAATATTAAAAAAAAAAACTGTTTTTGTCACGGATTTTCGTGTACGTCCTACATATTTTAACAAATTTATGTAATTCAATATATTATTAACGCATACAAATCAAAATTTTGATCCGCATTTATTCATACATAGTATACTTTTTCAGTTATGTAATTTGACTGAAATTTGAACAGAAGATAATATTACCTAAATAATATAATACAGGGTATCTCAATAAGCTTGCTCACTATTGGTAACTTTTTTATTTGAAGAGGTACGAGGTTGGTTAAATGAGCAAAATTGTGCCATTTTATATTAGAAAATTGGTCATCTAGACAAAATAAAATTTGTGTCAGCGGTTCTGAAAATTTGGGACAATATATATATATATATATATATATATATATATATATATATATATATATATATATATATATATATTTTTAAATGGAACCATATATTTTTTATTATCTTATTGGAAAGAGTATTTTTTTCTCTTTCCAATAAGGTAATATTGTTTATGTACATTTTTTTCAAATAAACGAGTTATTTACGGTTAAAAATTTAAATTTTGTAAACTATTTTATTAGTTTTTTAGTCAAGTAAGCCATGGAAACAATTGATTCATTGTTTGTTTGACGTTTAATAATTCCTCCCGTAAAGTTCTCTGTGTTTGATAATGTTTTATAACTTTACAAATGAAGAAAAGTTAGATATGATCGTGCTATATGGAAAGTTATATCTAGACACCAGTTACGTAGAACGGTCGGCTCTCTTTCCAAAAGAGTTTAAACGTGCGAAAAAAATAATGGCTTTCAATTTGAATATTTTCTTTGTTTTGTTATTACTGTAAAATAAATTAATAAAATAATAATTTTATAAAAGACAATTGTTTCCATAGTTTACTTGACCTAAACTAATAAAAGATAATTTTTATCTTTAAACGTAAATAACTCGTTTATTTGAATAAATTGTACATAAACAACATTACCTTATTGGAAAGAGAAAAAAATAATAAGATAATAAAAAATATATGGTTCCATTTAAAAAATATATATTCTGTCCCAAATTTTGGGAACCGCTGACACAATTTTTATTTTGTCTAGATGACCAATTTTCTAATATAAAATGGCACAATTTTGCTCATTTAACCAACCTCGTACCTCTTCAAATAAAAAAGTTACCAATAGTGAGCAAGCTTATTGAGACACCCTGTAGAATGGAAGGTACTATCTATTCGAATTTCAGAAGAAAAAACTTATGTTAATTTTTTTGCAAGACCTCATTTGTTTCCTACAGCATTTTGTCTACACGATTTTAAGACATTTTAAGACAATTTTTAACAAGTGATTTGTTACTGTTGTTATTTACAGTCTTCGTTACAACGGAGGTAGAATTTTACGTATGCTGTACAATAGCAATAATTTGTTATGAAGTTGAGATTAGATTAGATGATTTCATCACCACATTCCATGGAAGATGCTATTTTCGCGACAAATTGTATTTTATTGTAATAAAATGAATAAAAAAGAAACACTTGAAGGGAAGTATCAAATAACAGTATTATAGAATTGCGATGTTTCGGAGAAATAAGTGATATATTCTATTAATTTCTAGAAATGTTATATTTGACGTTATATGTTCATTAATACTAATGAGTTTGTTGAATTATGATAATTTATTTTCAATAATTATGATGTATGTGATATTATATTGCGATTTTGGTTAATTATGAATGTAGAGAATAATTTATAAACATGTACATATCTGTTGAGATACAATCTAGTTTATAAAAAAAGACAAGGCGTTTAATAAAACAACTAACAGTTGTGATCACATTGTAAAACGAATATTTATACATTTTCGCTTGCAATATTTCTATAATTACACAAAATAATCTAACCTAACGCACTCCTCCATAACTTTGGACTAGTTTTCTGCGTTAGGTTAGGTTATTATATGTTATATTTCTAGAACTTTACAAGTTGGGCGTTGTAGAAAATGGTTGATTAATCAGATTGGAACAGAAACGGTAACTTAATAAAGTTAGCGTATGCTGTTCGTCGTGATGTTTCTTTGAATATCCACTAGATGTCATACTTGTCAACGTCCTTATTTCAGTAAATATATAAGAAAAGATATTTTATTTTAAATAAAAGTCCGTCAAATTGTCAACTTGAAATTAATATTAGAAATGTTACATTCGTTTTGATTCAATTTAATATACCGAATTACTCATGTTACATAATTAAAATAATAAATACCTCCTAGTGTTATAAACAATTAGGTGAGATTTTATGAATATATTTTTCAAAAAGATGAGTGACAGCCAGTAGTGGTAGCACGCACTTTAGAATTCTATCAAATAAGGCATTTGTTTTCGCATTTCGCCACGGAGCGAAAATTTGGTAGCATGCGTGTCTCAAAATATTCGCCTGCAAGCGTACGACTTGAGGCGAAAGTGTCAAAGTAACGTCATTATTTTGCCACAGTTCTATTCAAAGGCATTTTATATACAGTGTGTCCCATTTAGAAGTGCCGCCATTGGGATCTCGAGAACTATAAGAGATACGATGTCGGTTAAATGGAACTTTTTGTGCGTCTTTGGAAGGCCATCTCAGATGTTCTTTTCTTTTTCCAAAAATTCTTATAGGACACTAGATAATGACGAAAAACTGAATATTGTTGATTTTTTCTTTCTCAAATAACTACTAAACTATTAGTAATTGAGAAAAACGTTTCAAATATAAAAGATAGATATTTTTATTAGCTAACCAGTGGCGTACAAATTAAATTTTTATATCCGTAAATTTTCGAGATATAACACAAACTTATATTTTTTTAAATGGAACCCATATCTGATCTCTCTCTTTTCAATGATGCAAGGGTTATTATGTTTTATATTTGTTTTGCTCCTAAAATTTAATTTTTCTCTTTATTTTCCTGAACTTTCTTATTATTTCCCAAAAAAACATTATTATTTTTATTAATTATATTGTATTTGATCGAAATAATTTGTTTCATGCCTTTATTACTTGATATTTTCATTCTAGACTCATAATTACAAATTACACTATAATGTGCCAAGGGCGACCAGATACAAAATATTATAAAAATTAGTTTGATAGGAGTTTTGAGCAAAATTTTGTAACGAAATAAATTATTTAAATACAAGAAGTATTTTTAAATAGAAATCTACCAATATTTTCAAAATAATTATAAATTTAATACAAAATAAGGAAAAAATAATAATTTTGAAGGCAAAACACGTACATCGTTGAAAAGAGAAAAAAATAATGATTTTTTGAGACTAAAATCAGATATGGGTTCCATTTAAAAAAATATAAGTTTGTGTTATATCTCGAAAATTTACGGGTATAAAAATTTATTTCGTACGCTACTGGTTAGTTAATAAAAATATCTATCTTTTGTATTTGCAACGTTTTTCTGAATTACCAACAGTTTAGAAGTTATTTGAAAAAGAAAAAATCAACAATAATCAGTTTTTCGTCATTATCTAGTGCCCTATGAGAATTTTTGAAAAAATAAAAGCACATCTGAGGTAGCCTCCCAAAGGCGCATAAAAAGTACCATTTAACCGACATCGTATCTCTTATAGTTCTCGAGATCCCAATGGTGGCACCTCTAAATGGGACACACTGTATAATTTATACATTTATTATATACAACTGTCATAATATTTCTTATTTTAATAGTATAAAA
The DNA here is from genome assembly GCA_943142095.1 of Ophonus ardosiacus. NCBI lineage: Eukaryota > Metazoa > Arthropoda > Insecta > Coleoptera > Carabidae > Ophonus > Ophonus ardosiacus. Next base: position 877,025 of record OW964823.1, read on the forward strand.
TCCAATAATTTCCGAATCAAAAAGTGAATATAGAATTCTAAAGTGCGTGCTACCAAGATTCGTAAAAATAAAATCGCATTCGCCTGCTTTCTATGATAGAATTCTAAAGTGCGTGCTACCTCTCCATGTCGTTAACATGTTACGCCTCTAGCGGGAAAAGCAAGGAAACTCATCACTTTGGGCACGCGTTTCAAGGACAGTGAAACAACCAGATTTTAGAACGTGTTCCAAAAAATACATTTTAAGATAAATTTGATACTCCGTAAATGTTTAATAAGTTTCATGTACAATTCTTTTTTCAATTGTATACATATAATTTCATATTAGAATGTGTAAACTTAAGTACAAATTCGATTAAGGAAGAAGATACTTCTCTTCATTTGTCAACATAAGCAAAAAACGCGCTCATGCCGCTTTACACTGAAAAAAATTAAAATAGGAGATAATTGTTAGGTGTTGTTAGACGTACTGACTAGCATTTCTTTCGTTTCTAAATGTCTTCCTTTACTTATATGTGCTCAAAAAAGAGGAACGTCGCACGAACACATTACAGACAGGCGGCGTTGGTTTATCAACAAAAGAAAAGAAAATCTTCACAGAAAAATATAGAAATCATTATATTTTTTTGTGCAAAACACGAGAGAGCTTTATAAAGTAAAAGTATTTATTACTGATCTGTGTGTCATGTTTGCAAGTGGATATTTTGATAATGTATGTATTTATATATGAAAGAGAAACGCTTAACTTAAAATAGATTCTCATGTTGAAATACGACATATATTTTTATTTAGAATTGCATATATTTACATATAGAATAAATGCATATTCATCATGATATTTTTACTATACTTTTTATCGTGTAATTATTTTATTAAATCTACATGTAAAAAGAAAATATAATATTTACATATATGTATCACAAATGTATCATAAGATGTTTTATTTATATAATTACATTACTGACATTTATAACATATTTAATTATAAAAAGTTTACATTCGTTAAGGCAAGTAATTAGTAGAAACTAATTAAAATAAAAACAGAACGCAACAAGAACTTGTGCAATAAATAAAATAAAAGAAGGTAAATAAATATCGGGACAAATTGTTTTTCTATCCTAAAGAAAGTACGACGTTGTATAACAATTAATACAAATAACAACGAAAGAAGATCGTAGATATTCCCTTTATATTGTTTTGTAGTACGAGGGTCACCGCTAGAATTGGCGAGAATAAGAAATCATAACATATTAAAAAAAAAAATCAAAAAAATAACTTGGAAACAATAACTAAAGAAAAAACCCCTTAACCTTAACAATAAATTTAAAAACTATATACGTATTTCGAAAACTAAGTTCTCATAATCAGTAGAAACTACAAAGTAAAAACAGAGAAGTTAAGATTACTCAGCATGTAAACCATGCCAGAGGTCAAAACAGCTCTGAGGAATAAGAGAGAACACGGGTTATATAGGGACAGGAGTCATAGCTAACTAACTAACTGAACTTTGTATGAACCAAAATTATTTTCAAATAAACAATAAATTTTATCATCAAAAAGAAGGTACAGTTATGGACAATAGTTTATCACCATTTTTGGCTAACTTATTCATGAGTCACTTTGAAATTGAATTTAAGAAAAATAATAAAAATTTTGATGATATTTTTGCTATTATTAATACCGAAACTGCGATTTAGATAACTTTTTAGCCAGATTAAATTCAGTTTTTCCATCAATTAAATTTACGATTGAAAAAGAAACCAATAAACAATTACCATTTTTGGACACACTGGTTATTAGAAACAAAACTAAATTAGAATTAATAATAATAAAAATAATAAATATATAATATTACCATTTGATAATGCCGCCAAAGGTTTAAACAAAATTTTTAAAAATCAAAATTTAACGGTAACTTATAAATCTAATAACACCATTAAATCATTATTAGGTAACCCTAAAGATAAAATAGATAATAATAAAAAATCCGGTGTTTATAAAATTGACTGTAAAGATTGTAATAAAGTTTATATCGGACACTCTAAAAGACAGATTGATACTCGGTTTAAAGAACATTTCTATCATTTAAAAAGCGGTAATCCTGATAAATCTAGCGTAGCACAACATATGTTTATTAATAATCATAAAATTGACAATTCTAACATAAAATTATTGAAACAAGTTGATAATAATAGATATTTAGACGCACATGAGAGTTTGATAATACATAAATTTAAAGATAAATTGATGAACGCGGACCTAGGTCCCATCCCAAATTCTAAATTATATGAGTTAATATAAGACAGTTACTCTGTTTAATCTTAGTTACCCAATTAGGTATCCATTCACCTATGATTCCTGTCCCTATATAACCCGTGTTCTCTCCTTTATTCCTCAGAGCTGTTTTGACCTCTGGCATGGTTTACATGCTGGTGTCAAATACATAATAATAATAAAAAAACCAATAAAATACCGATAATAAAATATATTTAAAAAAATAAAGAAAATTTCAAAACTCCCTAAACGATGACGTAAACCGCTTGATTCGCTGGATAGCCTATGTTATTATTGAAGGGAACTATTTTGTATCAATAATTTTAGCACTATAGTGACTCTCGTAATACTATTGCAATAGCCCTTTTATTAAAACAGAATTAACGAAATTTTTATAAATAAATTAATAATTCTTCATGAATAACTCCCGATATTTATTTGCACTGATATATAATTGGTAAATATTACGTCTCACGGTCTCACGCACAAATATATTTTTCCATATTCTCAGTATCATTTACACATATCAACAAAACGCATACACATCGCTCAACATGTGACTCTATTTTGGTCGATTCACAATATAAAAAAATAACTGAATATTTGGAATGTGAAAGAGTGATTCAAGATAGACGTCCAAATAAATATATTTTTGTATCTGTATGGTGCTTTAGAGCGGATATTGTGAATCGACTCCGTATCCGATTGTTCGAGCAGGGTACGAAGGAATAGCTTGTGAAAATGACACGATCTAGAAGATATTTATTCGTTTATAAACATAAAAGACAATCGCAATAGGCCTATTTTGTAAGTAAACACATACACTGTTGTTATTTGTCGATGGGTGACTGTAAGGGAACGAATGCTTGACGTATTGTAAGTATTATAATATGATGTAACATGATGGTGTATGTTTATTGTACATACTCAAATACGCGCGATCCATGTACCATATTCTCTGTATCAAATATATCAATAAAACAGTATGTAAAAAATTATTTGTTAAACAAATTTGTCTACTTCATTCTACTGTTATTGTTTGTTGTTTATTTTATATTGGTTTTGGTTCAATTAATTTAATTTTTCTCGCTTCGTATTTACCCAATTAAATGTTGTTTCTATATTTACAAATATTTTGTTTTTTATCTTGTTAGTTTCATTATTTATTTCTCTTTTTTCAATAGGAATTCTAGAAGCTTCTTTGACGTTGTACTTAGGTATTAATACAAAACGAAATTCAGTTTTTCCATCAATTAAATTTACGATTGAAAAAGAAACTAATAAACAATTACCATTTTTGGACACACTGCTTATTAGAAACAAAACTAAATTAGAATTTGACATATATAGGAAACCTACGAATACTAATCGATTTATAACTGCTGATTCGAATAATTTTTGGCAACATAAATTAGCAGCGTTTAACTTTTTAATTAATAGACTGACCAAATTTCCGTTAAACAAAACAAGTTTTGAAAATGAATTGAAATATATTAAAGAAATAGCTAAATATAATGGATTCACGGTTAAAATTATAGATAAACTAGTCCATAAATTTAAAAATCGTCAATCCGTATTAGATTTCACAACTTTAACGCCAACTAATAATAAAAATAATAAATATATAACATTACCATTTCATAATGCCACCAAAGGTTTAAACAAAATTTTTTAAAATCAAAATTTAACGGTAACTTATAAATCAAATAACACCATTAAATCATTATTAGCTAACCCTAAAGATAAAATAGATAATAATAAAAAATCCGGTGTTTATAAAATTGAATGTAAAGATTGTAATAAAGTTTATATCGGGCAAACTAAAAGACAAATTGATACTCGGTTTAAAGAACATTTCTATCATTTAAAAAGCGGTAATCCTGATAAATCTAGTGTAGCATAACATATGTTTATTAATAATAATATAATTGACAATTCTAATATAAAATTATTGAAACAAGTTGATAATAATAGATATTTAGACGCACAAGAGAGTTTGATAATACATAAATTTAAAGATAAATTGATGAACGCGAACCTAGGTCCCATCCCAAATTCTAAATTATATGAGTTAATATAAGACAGTTACTCTGTTTAATCACCTATGACTCCTGTCCCTATATAACCCGTGTTCTCTCCCTTATTCCTCAGAGCTGTTTTGACCTCTGGCATGGTTTACATGGTGAGTAATCTTAATTTCTCTGTTTTTACTGATGATGAGAACTTAGTTCTCGAAATACGTATATAGTTTTTAAATTTATTGTTAAGGTTAAGGGGTTTTTCTTTAGTTATAACTTTACCTTAAGACTCCATTTTAGTTTTATGATAAAACCTCGTTACCCCGATAATTTTCTGCTACCAAGTAAAACAGTTGTTATTGTTTATAACTGTCAGTGTGACAATTAATGTGTCAAGTTTCATTTTGCGTTGTCTTTGGAATTTATCTCACCAAATATCACACGACCTCTCAGATTTTCTCAGATAAACTTTTATTTTTATGCACTCATTTTTTTTTGCTTTTAAGCAAAATCACTCAAGGAAACTGACAGGTAAAACTCCTCCTCCTTCGGAGTCGGGATTTTTATGCAGTTTGCTTTCGTGTTTGTTGCTAAGCAAAAAACAAATTCGTGCAAAATAAAAATTTATCGATAAAATCAGGAGGTCTTGTGATATTACTTCTGATAAATTTCAAAAATAAGTATGTACGGTATACGATAATATGTCCAATATAGGTATGACAAATTTTACTTTTATATCATTTTTTTCGCGATCGCCTAGAAAATGAGCTCTTTCTGATTACTATTTAGACCGGAAAGTCCTTCTTTGCTGAGCTAGCTCGGGAAGTTGTCTATAAGGGATCGGAAAGTACTTTACCGATTCCGGGACCGGTAAAGCTAAATGTTTCCATGGAGATCAGTTGTTTATTTATTTCTTATTTGCTCGCAGTAAAAAATAAAATAATACTTTTTTATTCTTTTTTTTAGGATCGCAAAAAAATATTGTACATGACCTGAAAATGTCTATACTGGGCTCACAAGCTTCCAAAGCTCGCCTACGGCTCGCTCTGGAATATACTTGCTCACCCAGTAAAGTATCACTTTCAGGTCTTGTTACGTAAATTACTATTTCAGAAGAAAATGCTCCCAGGTAAATTCCATATTATCACACACAACGAAACTTTGAAAAACTGAATTAACTAAATTGTAACTAATTTGACTTCGAATTTTTGCTTGACTGCGTGTCCGATTATTTTCCATTATTCCATTCTGTAATCGTCAATCATCGTATTCAACCATTATCAAATAAAATTGAGAAATGTTTTGCACTTGAACATTCAGACATATTATTCTTTTTAAAGCATAAGGAGAGAGAGCATATTTTGTGAAAGCAGACATAATAAACTGTTGTATACGACCCTCATCTTAATGGCTTTATCATCTCAGTAAATTAAATCGCGACAATGAGTTTACCGTTTTACCTCGCTGAAGTTTAATGTCAAATGTCAAAAGCAAAACTTTTACCAACCGCAATTCAGTTATTCTTCCAAGATGACCAGACCTTGGTGGTTTTATAAAAGTAGGTGTCCTATTTTCAGCTCCAAACATCTCCGTGTTTTAATTTTTCTGATAAACCACAACAGAGTTAATAGCAATACGTGTCTATCTTTGTTGAATTTCTTTCTCTGAAATTGAAGGACAAATATTTTTGTGAGCACACGAAATTTATTCGATCTGAAAGAAAATTAAAATAGGAGCATTAAGATTAAATGAAATTAAATGACAAAGATATAAAATAACATATTTTTTGTAGACTGATTGCTATAAAATTTTAGATATTACTAAAATATATAATTAAATGTTAACAAATACTTGGAATCATAAATTTATAGGTCAATTATAAACAAATCTGTAAGTCTTACAAATCTGTAAATCCGTAAAAACCTGACAAAAACTAATCTATTTTTGAATCTTGAAAATTATGCATATCGCATAAGAATGGCAGTTTTGTTGCGATTATGTTCATTATTTAATCTAAGCTATTTCAGTCATGTTGTATCCTCTAACCTTGACGCCAAAGGGCAAGTTGACTGTATTTATACAGACTTTGCGAAGGCTTTCGACAGAATTGATCACGGTATACTGATCAGCAAGCTTGATTCCTTTTCTTTATCTCTCCCTTTACGTTCCCTTCTCACCTCATACCTTTGTCAACGAAAAATGTACGTTCATTACAAAGGCGTCAATTCTTTCTCTTTCTCTCCGACTTCAGGGATTCCACAAGGTTCAAATCTAGGTCCACTACTTTTTCTTCTTTTTATTAATTATGTGACAGATGTAATTCACACTGATAAACTTCTTTTCGCCGACGACCTAAAAATATTTTACCCAATTCGCTCAGTACAAGATTGCCAACTTCTCCAAGAAGACTTAGATAGACTCTCTAAATGGTGCTCAATTAACAAATTACATCTTAATCTAAATAAATGTACAGTAATGTCTTTTACTAGGAAACTATTGCCAATTATTTCTAATTATACGATCGAAAATGTCACCTTGTCGCGATCTACTAATGTACGAGATCTTGGAGTTAAATATGACACCAAATTTACATTTACACATCATATACAAGATATATATAACAGTGCCATGAGAATGCTAGGCTTCATAATAAGAAATAATACAATTTAACAGACTTCGTATCTCTTACGGTTCTCGAGATCCCAATTGTGCGCCTCGAAAAACGGACACCCTGTATAGATGTTATTATATCGTGCAAAATACTTTCTTTAAATTGTTTGTTTAATTTGTTTTTTAATTTTTATGCTTCAATTGTTGTTTATTTGATTTGATTTTGTATTAATTGCGATAATTTGTTTTCGAGATTACAATAGTTTTTTTATAAATCTGATAATTGAAATATACAATTACCCACACTCGAATATAATATAAACATTCAATTTCATTAATTTATAATCTATTTTTACTCCAAAAATTCAAATTTTAATTTATTAGAGTATTATATTACAAATAATTAGTAAAAATTTAATTATTTCCATAAATTGAGTGGGGATATCAAATAATTTATCAATAATGCGTAATAAAAATCATTTTGTAGAATATTTTATTTATAAATGAAAACATTTAATTATAGTTAATATTTTATTAAATTTATCTTTTTTGCATATAACAAATTAACAAAAAAACACTATACTACATCTCAAATTAAATTAAAAACTACGACAATTAGTCTTACATCAATAATGGGCTACTTGCGTACCTTTTTTTTATTTAATATTTTTGAAGAGAAGATAAAAACTTGCTACCCATATTTTTTCTTTTGACAAAATTTTTATTAATTATCCAGAAAAAAAATAATGAAATTTGATTATTTGAATTCCCGCCATGTATGACGTAGAATTACACCGCGCCAATGAATAGTCGTAAAGCCACAACGTGGTGCCGTCCCATAGTAATGGTATGTTTGTGCGGGTAATGTAGATTACCTGTTTGACGTTTCAACAATAGTTTGGAGGTTAGTATTTTAGTTTATCTTTTTGGTATCGATATTTTAAATTACATGTAATTATCTATGTGTTATTAATGTATTTGAGAGACCAGAGAAAGAGAAAAATGAACTAATGTCAAATTCAAATTAAAACTTTCTCGCACGCCGTGCCATCTATTGATAACATTCTTAAACATGCTTCCCCTCCCCCAGTTCAATATAAAGACGTCACAGAAAATTTTCTTTCTTAATTTAGTAAAAAACAAATAATTATTTTTATTCAATTTTGACGTTTTAAACTGTCATTATTAACTCCATAGCAACAACTATAAGTAACACTTTTTTCACATGTGAATTAATTTTTTTTTAAAATCACTAACAAAATTTTAACTCTCTCTGGCAATCTGCAAGGAAAAATGCATTTAAAATTAACATCATGAACGAAAATAACACTTACCACATAATTTATCAGACATTATCAGCCCTTTTCATTATTTTTTACGACATAAATGACAGACAATGAAGCCTTTTAAATATGTGACTTGACGTCTATCAGCGACGATTGTCATGCTTAGCCTACTAACTGATCAATTTTTTATTTTGTCAAAATTAAATATTATAATGGTTTTTATTATTATTTGGTCAAAATTGAATAAAATATTGTACAAACCACGTGAGCTAAGAATGTTTATTCACTCGAAGAATTTAACTCACTCGCCCTTCGGGCTCGTGAGCTAAACTTTCTTCTCATGGATAAACATTACTTTAGCTCACTTGGTGTGTAAATATCTATAAAATAAAATTTATATTTTTATATATGTTTTCAATATAACATTACGTATATAGTGACAGAAATCGGATTTTCAGTACCACGCAAGTAGTCCATTGTAGTCTTATGGAAGCCAGCGAAAAATGCACCATTCGTTTGAATTTTGAATGTTGACGTTTGCCGTCAGCGCCATCCTTTGAGCCCAATACAAACAACCACATCATTTTTACAAATCATATTACCCTTCAAAAGTGTATGCTCGTACATACTCTAATATCGATATTAGATAAATCATATTTACCTTGACTTGGTTTTCCACACGCTAGGGTCAGCCCCGTTAATAGCTGTTTATTTATTCCGGACCGAGTGGGTCATTACAACCAAGGTAAAGTTCACAGTGTAACACTGACCCTTATTGGTGGCCTTCGGAACACGACGCCTAGCGTCGCCAATCATAGCGCCACTTATCAGATTACTAGTTCTTAAGAAAGCGAGTAAAACTGGAACCAATCCAGAGCTCATCAATTTTCCCTGACATGTTACTTGATAAATAAATGACAAGCGGGAAAAGGATTATAAATCAAAATTGCGGTAGTAAAAAATTATGAAATAAAAATAGACAAATAATGAAAATAAATTTATAGGTTGGTCTAAAGCAGTGTTTCCCAAACTTTTTAACCTAGCGAATTTTCTTTAAAAATTATATTATAGTTAACTGCATTTTCAATTTTCTTTCGCGACTTAAATTCTCTGTCGAATAAGCAAATAAAAAATATCTGTTCTTAAGACAAGACTCATATTTGAGAACCAATACTCACAATTTTTACCTCCCGCTACCCTTGGTAAGGGTATGTTCAGAGAGAAGCAGGTTACCTGTTTCCGATTTACCCGCTTTACCAATATTCTTATTGAGCAGGTCAAAGTAAACAAGCCCAGAATGTATTTAGAAAATAACTTTGATATGGATATTCTAATTCCGAAGTTCAAATAATCTGATGTGGCCAGCCCATGACCTCCCGCAAATTCCATGTTTAAAATAGTAATGAGCTTTAAGTGTTTAAGTAAAGTATCTTTTTCCATTCCGGTTGATCGTTTATAAACAAAATCTAATTTGCTGTTTTAATAAATAGAAGTCTGTAATACGAAATTAATTTCGTGCCAAAAATAATCGATTATGATGGGCCTATAGCGCTCACCATCAACTATAACAGTTCGACCATCATTTTCGAAAAAATAAGTTCCAATGACGCCACCTGACCATAGTGCGCACCAAACAGTCTCATTTGGACATGTAATGGTACCTCGTAAATCACATGAAGATTTTCCTCTGCCCATATCTGGCAATTTTGCTTATTAACGTACCCAGAGAGGAGAAAATGTGCCTCACCAAAGAAAAAGATAATCCGCGAAAAATCATCATCAACTTCCAAGTGCTCTAAAAACGCAATCTGTGTAAATTCTTTGTCGCACATGATCCATGTCGTAAATGTGTAGTTGTAAACCAATATTTGACATTTTGAAAACACGTACTTATACTGACAGATTTATATTTACAAATCAAATATATTTCTACTTAATTCTTTTTAACACGGTTTCATTATTAATGTAAATGTGACAGTGACATTTGTTTAAATACGTCAAAATTTTATTAAAGTATTATGTTTTTGTTTGACGCATGGGTCAGATGATGTACAAAAATAAATTATTTTATAAATTTATATTTAAAGTTATTTAAAGTTTTTTAAAGTTATATTATCGTAGAATTGAAGATTGTACCATTATATTTTATTTTTAATAGTAAAAGTTGTTGAAAAATTATATTCAATGCAATTTTTTCAAGAAAAACTGGTAAAAACTTGTATAAGTGATACTTTCGGTTATCTGATATACACTAAAAATTAATCAACTCTTCCCACATTAGTACAGAATGGGTATACAAAATTTCAAAATTTTCTGATTGATAGTATTTGAGTAATCATGTCCACAGGATCCACACATCCGCACACACACACACATACATACATACCTACAGACATCATTGTAAAAATGTTAAAATCGGATTCTGGGGACATCAAAACGTGTTTATTCACTAAAATCTCTATATGTGATTTTTAGCACGATCCCTATACCTCCCTTACCTGGGGTAGCGGGAGGTAAAAATATCTGTTCTTAAGACAAGACTCATATTTGAGAACCACTGGTCACAATTTTTTTTTACTGTTTATTACATTATTCTACACTAACTGTCAAATAACTATTTACTAATATTCAATTTTTCCCTTCTCCGCATCCTGTCCCTTACGATATTGCTGCTTCTTTATAATTTTCAACGTGGCCACTGACTTGAGAACAGTGTAGAAATCTCCAGTCCATACTTATTTGACGGCAACTATAGAAAAATAGAAATGTTTGTAACCAATTTAATCGTCTTTGAACATAAACAAGGTAGGTACCTATCACAATACTTATTGAAAAATCTACATCTTTGCTGACAGGAAATTACGTTCGTAAATATTTGCAAAATAATTGAATATAAAAGTTGACAGTAAAAGGCTATACGTTAAAATTTATCATATCAGAAGGGCCGTAAAAATGTCGCACATGAGCACATAATTTTGTTCAGTGTTCGTCTTGTCACAAATATACTTTTCTTTGTAGTGAAACATCTCTTTTAAAATTAAATTAAGTACAAATATTATTATCATAATTCTTGCAAAATAATCAGAAAACAATGATATCGATTTCAATAAAACCGAAAGTAAAATTCAGGACCTCTCATACCTAAAAATGGCATTTAAGAATAACTTTTTATTGAAACTATAAACGTATTGCAATATAATCCCCTGCATTTAGAAATACTTTCAATATTGATTCCCTAGTACGCGAAACTCTTTGGCTGCATTCTCCCAAAGTTCAGAACAACTTCGATATCATGAATAAAATTTTCCTGGTCCAAACAAAGGAAAATCTAAAGATGTAGATTGCGAACTTACTTAGATTTCTGAATGCACTTTTTAGCAGAAAGAATTCAATTATGTTATGGAAATTGTTCTGGACTTAATGAGAATGCAACCAAAAAAACTTGTCTTTCGGAGAGATTGATTTCAGATCGATATTGCAAATATTTTTAAATACAAAGGCACTAGATTAAAGAACTATACTAACCTAAATACTTGCTCGTAAGTGCTTTAGAATACAGAACGCGCTGCAGGTTGCGTTACCTATTACATGAAAAGCAAATTCGTACCACAATGCGTGAATATGACTGTAATTAACGCAACAAACAATTACACTTTGCAAGTCAACAATTTATTGCTTCAAGTTCTTAGACTGTACTTCACACTAGTGTTTCACAAGAGTCTTACATTTTTCTTGTTCTTGTCTTGTTCTTGCATAAAATCTAAGACAAGAACAAGACAAGAGTTTTATAGTTCGTTGCAAGACAAGACAAGAATCTGCCCTGCAAGAAAAGTGCACGAATAGCAAGATTTTTTAGTATTTTCTTGCATTCTTGCACTCTTGCAATATTATATTATAATTCAATATATCAACATTTTATTATAGGTTTTACCTCTAGCTAAGCTGACATTAATCGGAAAAGCTAAAAAGGTTTTGGTAACAATTGACAACCGGAAGTAGCAGATTCTTAAAAAATCTTCTAAATATTATATTTTGAAAATTTATAGTACAAAAAATAATAAAGAGCATTAAGTACTCAATCTGATTTAAATTTTCTTATTATGAGTTAAATATCACTTTATCGTTTGTAAACAAAATCTAATTTGTTGTTCCAAAAAAATAGCAAAGTCTTTAATAAGAAATTTTGTATTATATTTTACCAAGTTTTTTTTTTTGAAAATCTGCTAAGAGCTCTTAGTTAAGAATCACATCCGACTTATCATATATACTCAAAATCTAATGTTGTTTTCAATCTATACAAGTTTTAAAACTAAATTTGAGAAGGAAATCAGTTCAGGGCTTCAAATAAAGTACCTACCACTTAAGATTTACTAATATTAACAAGAATCTAATATGTCGGTCTCATTAATATAAAAATGTTAAATGCAAGATTTGAAAAGTTTTCAATTATAGCATAATACATTTTTTCACGAAAATCTCTTCACAGCTTCAAGTAAAATATCACTTCCGATTTAAATATGTTGTTCCTATTGATATGAAATTGCAAGACAAGAAATATGCAAGAGTCTTGCAAGCAAGACAAGATTTTTGCTTGCAAGAGTAACACAAGACAAGAGTTATTTAAATTTCTTGTCTTGTTTTGCAAGACAAGACAAGAAATAGCCTAGCAAGACAATAAATCTTGTCTTGTGAAACTTCACACTGTCATCTGACAATCAGAATTATCTTAATATAGTAGCTATTTCCATGGTTATAGTATAGCTGGCTGATTTATAAAATTCTATTTCTTTATAATTCATTAACTCTACATCTATTGCATATGAAGTATAAAATACAGTCAAATCGTGTAGAGAATAGAATAATCTTTAATATTTATAATAACAAAATTGGAATGGAAAGTAAAACGTTCCTTTAATTGATTACTTTGGAACGGCTTACTAAACCTTACAAATTAACATAAAATCAAAGAAAAAATGTTAAAAGTTGCAATTGAGAGTACTTCCGGTTGACCAATTATAACACATACACACACAGACATCATTTTAAAAATGTTATAATCGGATTCTAGGGACCTTAAATCGTGCTTATTCAATAAAATCTGGATATGCGAATTTTAGCATGAATCCAATACTTCTCTTAGCGAGAGGTAAAAATGCATATCGTAATTTTGACAGCAAATAATAATTCATTCCTAAAATTTAAGTTACGTTGGTGAACCGGCCATAAGAATCTTAAAATATTCTTATTTACTTAAATCTCAATAAGTTATTTTTAGCACGATTCCTATACCTTCCTTACCTACGGTAGCTGGAGGTAAAAATATTAAATTCAAATTTTTATTTTCATTGAAAATAAAATTCATGTGAAACAAGTCTACGAATCATAGTTTCAACTGTGGTTTCAGAATCAATGGTTTAGTTACAGAAACAGTACCTAATACAAAATAAATATGGGTTTCCAAGTTTAAAATTTATTTTAGTTTAACCTTCGATAAACATTATTGAATATTCAGGTAGGTATAAATTTAAATTCTTATCTAAAACTCTTGTATAATTTCTCACATAAATATTAATTATACTTTTTGTTTTCGTTGTTAATTGAATATCGATTTAAATAAAAGGGAAAAGGTAATTATTAAATTCCATGATATTTCATATATATAGCAACAATATTTCTCAGTAAGTTTTTTGTAAAATTTTTATAGCCTATTTTTTTTAAGAAAACAGTAACTAAAAACCTGATTTACACTTTAATAAACTGTTAATGTAGTTACAAAATTTGGAGGTAAATTTAAATATAATGTAAGGTTACTAATCGATTGATTCATACATAGGCGTACGAATGAAAATGTACTTTGAGTTGATTGCTTACAAAAAAAGTTACTAAGAAATATTGTTGGTCTTGCCGAATTCTATCACTGCTTAAATTTAATGTACTTATTTCTGCTACACCCTGTATATTTACGAGAATAATGAAAAAAAAAGTTACATGCATAGGTGCAAAGAAGCTTCATTTTGCATTAAATATTTAAAGAATAACAAGGTCGTATAATCATATTAGATACAACAAAAAATTGTCTTACGAATTATAAATTAATATTGAGTAGTGTACATATTTGACCCCGAATTATTGATGTTACCGAAGTATGAATATTTCAATAATGTGACATCCTACTCTTGACATTATTGTTTCCAATAATATAACCTTTTACTTGAAATGATTTGAGAATTCTACGACTGGATAAGGAAATGATTGGGAGAAACAGAGAAATCATTCTTATATTTATAGTATTTAAGTAGTATTTACATTACAAAAAAAAAAAATTTACAGGTGAAGTACTCGTAGGTACTTCTGTGATTGGTCTTACTTTATTTATTCTTGTTGTAGAGTAGAATGTGTGTGTGTGTGTGTGTGTGTGTGTGTGTGTGTGTGTGTGTGTGTGTGTGTGTGTGTGTGTGTGTGTGTGGATGTGTGTATGTGTGTATATGTCTGGATGTTGTAGGGGCGATTCCTCAAAAACTATAAGACTTAAAAAATATTTAACTGCAGTTTCCTCAATCTGACATTCCTGGGAAGAGCTGAAAAGGTTGTAGTTTCTTAGAAAAATTCTTCTAAATATACTTTTTTGAAAAATTTTGTTATGACAAATATTGAAGAACATAAAATTCTCCATCTAATACACTTAAAATTTTTATTATATCTTGTATAGATTTAGAGATAAAGACATTATAATATATAGAATATTCTAATCGCAGAGGCTAAGGCACTAAGGAAACCACTGGACAAATTCAAATGTTTATAACATAGTTTGTAAATGACATATATCAGAGTCAAAAATCAACAGTTTTAGTGACATTCTGATAGTTTTTTCTGGGAAGTATATTTAATCTTTCTTATTGTTTTAATAATTAAATATTTGAATTATAGGTAAAATGCATATATCCATCAGAAATACCGCCAATCTGGTTAATGAATTAGGAGAATCTCTGAAATTTAGAAACTTCCTCATATAATGAAAAATAGTTATAATTAGAATTATATATGTGCAGAAGACATGTTAAATATAATCAAAAACAATATTTGGGTAAAGTTCTGTGATATTTTGTTATAAAACGACGGTTCGATAGCGAAGTGCAATGCAATACTTATATAGCCTAATACGGAAATGGCGAGAGGTCTTGTGCTTTTTAATAATTATTGTTAATCCATTTTTAATAATATAAATACGAGTACTTCAGGAAAGGTAAAGAATCTGAGATTTAATTACAATTTAATTAGTTTTTGATTCGAAAAAAGTTTTTTTTATTAACTTTATAATTATCCATTTTTATCTTCCGTACATGAGTTTTAGAATATAAAATATAAATAAATAAATAAATATATCATCACGGCATATTACCCATTTCTGGGTGTGCCAATATCTACAACACATGTAGACATCGGTAATGATGACGATATATTTTACCGCGTGGGCGCTTACCAGGCGTCACCTCACGGGCACTCATGGCTGGTGTGCAGAGTGCACCACAGGGGGTCACTTTTGTGCCATTTAAAATTGGAAATATTTGGCGTCTGTCGGGATCGAACCCGGTTCCTCCAGGTTCGCGACCAGACACTCAGGCACGCGGCCACGGGACCCCATAATATAAAATATGTTAAAGAAAAACATATAATATTGTTTTTGTTGTTAACTAAAAGAACTCCGCAACAACACAGGTTAGCAAGAATTGGCGCAGTTAATTTTAGCATCGACCCACGAACTGTAACTGCTACGCTTTGTTCTCTCCCGGGCTAAAAATAGGACAACAGGGAGGAAAGCTTTAGAGTGCCATCTTGGAACAAGTAGTGGAACTGACAATGTTCAACCCTTCGGAAAATGCAGGGAATGTAGCAGCACAGACGCAGGACGCAGTATATATTGCGTCTGTGATAGCAGGAACTAAACTGAGGGTAGAAAATTCATTCGGAATGAATAAAGGAGTACGGCAGAAAACAGGGCGCTAGATAAAATAACAGGCAGAATAAACACATGCTATGTTTCAAACGGTAAAGAAACTTTGAACGTGAAAGAACCTTACAGCAATAGGTAGAGGGTTTAATACTTTTCATACAAAATATAGCAGGAAATATGTGATGGAGAGGCATAATACTGCCATCTCGAAATGGGTAGACGAATCAATATCATAAATTGTAAAATTGAGAACTGAAAGTCATCCAGTTGGGTGTTTTCATCTATGATATAAAAGAAAATTTATTAAAATTCAACCCTAAGACAAAATATTGAAAATATCTGAACTGTGCTACCATCGCCAAAACGATAGATTTAAATATGTACAGAAATGTAATAGTTATTTACATTCGAGTGCGTGTACGTTGTATTTTACAGCGCGACAGCTTTGTTTGAGGCACGAGCCCTTAGGCGACTGCCTTATTAGCTGGAGCGCTATAAAATACTTCACGCACGAGAATTGTATCAAATTTTCTGGCCGACGATAATGAAAATTACTTTTTTTAATGAGATAGGTTGTACTTCTGAAAAGGGTTAGTTTAAAATATTGGGGTTAAGTCAATTTCCAAATTTGATTTTACTTACCTTCATTAGAGTACTTCTTCTAGCGAAAATTTATTTGTAATAATAGACGTTGTTTATGGCTGATAATATATTTATTTGCTCATCTTTTCTTCGTAATAAATAATAGGTAGGTGTCGTTATTTGACATTTCAGCAATGTTCGCCTCGCGTATTTGACAGGTATATCGATCGGTGACTATGTCGGTAACGGCGGATTTTTACAATAATAACAGATGTCGCTGCCGTAATTTTGGTTTATATAAATTAATTTCAAATATAGGAAATGTTAAAGTAAAAAAATAACTTATGTAGGTAGTACTTTTTTACATGAACTTTGTTATAGTAAAGATGATTTCTTTTCTAAATGTCCATAAACGTCCAGTGTATTTTGATTATTTTACCGCATAGTTAAACAAGTTACAACACAGTAAGCGTAAAATGTAGGTTACACTTGCTGTGTATACAATTGTAAAGTTCCCATTACACTTCAGAAGGGCAAAAACTATATTACATGTAACACATCACTCAATAAGTTCGTAGGATGACTAATAAAACAACAATTTTTAGGCAAAATTCGACTTCAATCATCAACATAATTTTTTTCAAGAGCGATACATTCATTCCAACGCTTCTCTAACATTTCGATGCCTTTTTTATAGAACGATTTATCTTTGGCCTCTATATAGCCTTCAGTTTCGGCAATCACTTCTTCATTGGAGCTAAATCTCTTTACTGCTGACTGCCGATTTGACTCTGGAGTGAAGTGATGGATCCATTGTCACATACCGCATGAAAAAATTCTTTTTATTGCGCTGAAACAGCTCTAAACAGCGCTCTGAATCGTCAACGCGTTGTTGTTTTTGATCGACTCTGAGAAAACGCGGTACCCATTTCGAACAGATCTTTTTCATGCTCAAATGTTCATGCAAAATGGTAAATACACTGCCTTCTGATATCTTTATGGTGTCAGCTATCTCACGCAACTTCAATTTACGATTGGCCAAAACCATTTTGTGCACTTTTTTTTATCTTTTCTGGAACAACTGCCGAATTTGGGCGACCAGAGCGTTCAGCATCATCGCTGTTTGTACGGCCGCGTTTAAAATCAGCAAACCACTTCTCTACCATTTGTCTCGATGGAGCATAGTCCGAATAACACTTATCAAGCCATTGCTATACTTGAACGGTATTTTTTCCCATTTAAAAAGCAATGTTTTATCAACACAAGAAATGCAGATTTTTCCATTATATTGAAAATTGCAAAAGTAGCGTCACGAAAACCACTGTAACTTGTGAACTAAACGTCAGATTATCATAAAATTTTGAAACTTATCATTTGAAAGTTGCTACTTCCTAAAAATAGATTTGTTAATAATGACAGTATCTATATGTCATCCTACCAGGGCCGGCTCAAGACATATAGGCGCCCTGAGCCAAATTAGATTAGAGCGCCACCACCCATTACAAAAAGTATTTCTGATTTTTTTGGACTTAAAACAAAACGACAAACTTAAAAGTTGATAGATAATACATAAATTATAATCATTAGCAATAAAAACACTATGAAATTTACAAAATCAAAATAAAAAAACCTGTTTTGGCCAGCACAAGACCTTCTGTTAATTTGATGTATTTTGTACAAATCCCATACCAAAAGTTCATTGGAAAAGATTCTATATATCCAGTACAATTGTAACACGAACATAATACAATTTTTTTTACAAATTCCACACAGAAAGTTCATTGGAAAATATTCTATAAATCCAATAAAATTTTCACATAAATATACATTAGGTATACTCATATATAAATACTCTAAAAATGCGTACATTTACGTAACATACTCTTTACAATCAAATAATATTACTACCAAGTTTATATCTCTACCAAATTTTGAATTATTGCCCCAAAAGTCAATATACCCCACATTTAGATAAAAACTTAAAAATTTTCAAAAATCTAATTTTTATGTATCTCAATGCGCTGATTCCAAATTTTGAAACCGCAGGTCGATATCTCTTTTCGTTCTCGAGATATTTGGATTCAAAGTTTTGCTCAAAACTACCCATTTTTGGGTAATAACCCAAAAATGGGTCGAGATATGATTTTGGCGACAACACCATTCGATTCTACGGGCAAAATTACATAAGTACACCAATTTTCAGAATTTTTGAACACCGCATACAATCTCTAAAGCAAAATAACTGGAAATGGCCAAAAATCGCAAAAATCTTAAGGGGTACCCCTTAGAATTTTTTCAGATTTTGGCAATTTTCAGGGGTTTTCAAGTTTTTATTCATAAAAAATGAACCGGTTGGACAAAAATTATGAAAATTGCTATACTTATGTATTTTTGTCTGTAGAATCGAATGGTGATGTCGCCAAATTCATATCTCGACCCATTTTTGGGTTAATACCCAAAAATGGGCAGTTTTGAACAAAACTTTAAATCTAAATATCTCGAGAACGAAACGAGATATCGACCTGCGGTTTCAAAATTTGGAATCAGCGCATTAAGAAATATCTAGATACATAAAAATTTGATTTTTGAAAATTTTGAAGTTTTTTCTCTAAATGTGGGGTATATTTACTTTTGGGGCAATAATTCAAAAATTGATAGAGATATAAACTTGATAGTAATATTATTTGATTGTAAAGAGAATGTTACGTAAGTGTACGCATTTTTAGAGTATTTGGACAATACCTTCCTTACCTAAAGGTGACGGAAGTTAAAAATACCTATCAGAATTTAAAACTAACGAGGTTTTTTGTTGGCCACATCAGATTTTTCTATTTTGGTTCTTTTTTCGGAAAATATTAAAAGATATTCGTTATTTCATTTTCTAATTTGTAAACATTGATTAGAAATATTTAATCTTTATTTAATTTTTAGGAACTGTAATTGTCATACACTTGTATTACTAATAACCAATTAATAAACTATTAAACAAACTTATATCTACATTGCTATGTATGCCACGTGCATAAATCGAATCTACTGATAAACAAGAACACACTATGCCTGTTTTCTGTTTTATTATTTACCGCGATCACTTTGTGAATGAGAGTGAAATCCCAGTGGGTGTAACATTCAATTACAGGTTCAACATTATCAACGCAACATATGACAGGTCAAGGTTTTAGGGACGTCGTGGACAATATCGCCATTCAAATGTCACCGCAGCCTACTGACATGTTATTTACCCATAATATAATTATATCCATTTGGAAGAAATTGAGGGATGGGATTATGTATTTAGGATTTATGATATAAATTGCTTCCGTAGATCGTAGATGAAGTTTTGATTGAATTATGGCTTAGATGATAACTCTATAACATACGCCTTCTCCAAGAAATCTGATCAATGTTCTCCACGTCAACGGTTAAAACTTTACTATATTTTATTCACTTTCGTCCCCTATTTCACCCCCTTCGAGTTTTATTTTCGCGACAAAAGGTACCCTATGTCCTTCTCCTTGGTCCAATCTATCTCTATTCCAAAATTCATCAAAATTGGTTCAGTGGGAGAAATGATGGGTTCGAACATACAATTTTTCATTCCCTATTTCACCCCTTCAAGTTTTATTTTTGCGACAAAAAGTAGCCTATGTCCTCCTAGGTCCAATCTATCTCTATACCAAAATTCATCAAAATTGGTTCAACGGGTCAGGCGTGAAAACGTAACAGACAGACAGACAGAGTTACTTTCGCATTTATTATATTAGTATGGATTTAATATTAACAATTAAATAAAGAAAAAATCAAAATCACAATTAATTTTTTTTGTTACAATAATCAATATAGTTAACAATGATGACAATAATTTGTGTGATAATTATTTTTATTATTGCAATCAGATTTAGTCTACTGTAGGTGAAAATTGTTGTAATCGAATAAAAGTACATTGTTATTAACTGTAAAACTTTTCATTGTTATAATCAAATTTAATCTTTTGTATTTGAACGTTTATTTATTCTAATCAAATAAAACTAAACTGTAATAAACTGTAAAAGTAATAGATGTGAGAAAGAATATGAGAAATACCTGGAAATCAAAATTTTCAATTTTGTTCTTTCCCGGAGAATTTAATTTTGATTCTGGATTATTTAAATTTCTTTTTGTTTTCAGCTAGAATCCTTTTTACTGTACTTTGTGAAATATTTATTGTAGAACCTTGCTTATGCTTTCGATTCATTTTGATTATTAAATTTTGATAATTCAATTTTTTTCACGAAAGTTTTATCTTGCGCTACACGCCAATGACAAAAATTTCATTGTCCAATTAACCAAAGAATTACTCATCATGCGTCAGTGACGTTCAATTCATTATTCACCTGTGCAACTGTACTAATAGAGCGGTACAAACTTTCATCCCTATTTCACCCCTTTACGTTTTATTAAAGTCCAATCTATCTCTATACCAAAATTCAACAAAATTGGTTCAGCGGTTTAGGCGTGAAAACGTAACGGACAGACAGACAGACAGAGTTACTTTCGCATTTATTGTATTGCACGATTACATTAAAAATAAAATTATTTCAAGTGTCCCAATTATTTTTTTTTTTTCAGGTACAATAATTCATGAACCGGTATTTTCATTTTCAGTTGAACAGCCTGATAATTTAACTGTCAATTAAAAGAATTGTAAAAATTACAAATGTGTCACTTTTTCGATGTCACATTGTTGTTATAACCGAGTCAACTTAATCGGCAGTCTAACCAGAGAAGAAAATATCGGGCCTTAGTATGTTTTTGTAAGTATTTTTGACTCTTGTGCGCTATTATTTCGTTCACAATTCCCCCTCCTTATTTTTTATATCTTTACCTGTCTCCCCACCACTACTTTCAAAACTTTCCCCCCGAAGGTGCATTGTGCACCCTGCGCACGCATTCCCACTCTTCGGGGTAACAATGACGCAGCGGCGCCACAGACGCCGTGACGTCGCTGTTCAAGAGCCATGTGCTCGCGAACGCCAACAGTACGCTTGCAGACCGACGCCGACTGAGCAACAGTTGAGCATCGTGAGCGTCTGTGCCCAACCATGTGACGGTGGCATCAAAACAGAAATGTTTACTGTAAAAAAATGTTTAATGTAAAAACAAGTGATTAAAGTTGTAAACAAACAAAAACAATTGTGGAACTGATAATATAAAAATGTAATTTTTGGAAGTTTGCGGTAATAAATGTTTAGTGTCATACATGTTTCAGTGGCGTTTAACAAACAAATTACGATGTTAAATGTAATTAATATTTGTCTCAAAACTTTAATAATAAGTGTTACTTTTGGATGATGAAAAATATATTACCACCATGGAATTCCGGAGATATTAATGAGTGTAAAAACTATTCCAAACTTGAAAATGATTGTTTGAGTCTGTTATAATTTACTCAACCATGGAAGGAACAATAATCGTTCAACAATACAATATCGTCACAATTTTTGACAGTTCTGTGACCAACAGAACTGTCAATGACATATATGAAGACGATTGGATATTTATTCCAATTTTGATCCTAAAAAGTATAGTCATGGGGTTTATAATCCTAGCAGCGCTTTTTGGCAATCTTTTGGTGATAGTTTCAGTGATGCGTCATAGAAAATTACGAGTGATTACAAACTATTTTGTGGTTAGTTTAGCTCTGGCGGACATGTTAGTAGCTATATTTGCTATGTGTTTTAATTTTAGTGTAGAATTAACTGGGGGGAGATGGTTGTTTGGGTACTTTATGTGCGACGTATGGAACTCTTTAGATGTATACTTCTCAACAGCTAGTATCTTGCATCTATGCTGTATAAGTGTTGATAGATATTACGCCATAGTTCAACCCTTAGACTATCCTTTAATCATGACGCATGGAAGGCTTGCTGTAATGTTAGCCGTGGTGTGGTGCAGCCCGGCTCTGGTGTCGTTCCTACCGATCTTTATGGGGTGGTATACGACTCACGAGCATTTGGAGTTTCGGAGAAAGAACCCCACTGTTTGTGGGTTTACGGTAAATAAACCATACGCGGTCATCTCATCCAGTGTTAGTTTCTGGCTGCCAGGAGCAGTGATGATCATCATGTACTATCGGATTTACGTCGAAGCTGACAGACAGGAGAGGATGCTTTACAGGTACTTGTGTGGATGGGGTTGTTCTAGATCAGTGTTTCCCAAACTTTGTTAAATCGTGGTCCCCTTTTTATCTCAGATTTTGCAGCGGACACTTTTTGAATTGGATTTGTACAAAAGCGCGTACAGAATAACGATAATGATAACAGGAACGATGAAGAATAAACTGTAACATCGTTCCTGTTATGATTACCAATAAATCCTGGTATTGATTTTTTCGTATAGATTGTAAAAATGTATTGATAATTGGATTTAAAAAAAATGAAATTTTATTTTTACCTATTGGCGAGTTGAAAACATTGTATACATTTTATATTATTGTAACATAATATTTTATTTTATATAGTTGCAGATGGGATAATTTTTTCCCAAAACGTACAATTAATACTATGTAAAAAATCTGTTGTGGCCAGCACAAGACCTCTCGCCATTACCATATTAAACTATATAAGTATTGTATTGCACTTCACTTTCGAACCATCGTTTTATAACAAAAAATTACAGAACTTTACTCACATATTGTTTTTTATTGTATTTAACATGTCTTCTGCACACATATAATTCTAATTATATCTATATTTCATTGCATGAGGAAGTTTCTAAATGTCAGAGATTCTTCCAATTCATTAACCAGATTGGCGGTATTTCTGATGGATATATGCATTTTACCACAATTTTACCTATAATTTCAAATATTTAATTAATAAAACAATAAGAAAAGTTAAATATACTTTCCAGAAAAAGCTATCAGAATGTCACTAAAACTGTTGATATTTGAGAATGACATGTGTCATGTTATAAACATTGGAATTTGTCAACTGGTTTCCTTAGTGCCTTTGCCTCTGCGATTAGTTTACTCTATAAATTATAGTGTCTTTATCTCTAAATCTATACAAGATATAATAAAAATTTTAAGTGTATTAGATGGAGAATTTTATGTGCTTCAATATTTAATAAAAAAAAAACTCACAAAAATTATATTCCGGTTGTTCAATTGTTACCAAAACCTTTTCAGCTTTTTCCAGAAATGTCAGATTGAGGAAACTGTAGTTAAATATTTTTTAAGTCTTATAGTTTTTGAGCAATCGTCCCTCCAACATCCATACATACACACACACACCCACACACAGACATCATTTTAAAAATGTTATAATCGGATTCTAGGGACCTGAAATCATGCTTATTCAATAAAATCTGGGTATGCGAATTTTAGCATGAATCCAATACCTCTCTTAGCGAGAGGTAATAATGTTGAAATAAATATATGGAACATTAAGACCAAATTCACTCGACTTCGAATTCCATGAAGGTTCCCAAAGGATATTCCAATTATTATTATTAGTTATGCAAAGCAATTTATGTTTGACAATTTTCCTAAAAGTCCGCGAGCCCATAAGGAAAAGGTTGCGGTCCACAGTTTGGGAAACATTGGTCTAGTTTGTAGTTGCGGAGAAATAAGGTTTTGAGTGACAATGAAAATTAAATGAATGGAAAAATTCAACAAAAATTGTAATAAGGGTTATGTATGTTTGTACTTCGTGTTGTAAAAATAAAATTTCAATTTTTTGTGAACACTCAAGCAAACAAAAATGTAAAATCAAACGATCCTTGAAAACTCTGAATTCAATGGTTTGATAGACATATTCACTTTAAAGTTGAATTCACAATTAAAAATGATGTATCTGTTTTTACTTTAAGTTTAATTTAATAGCTGTTTTCACAAATGTAAATTATTTAAATTACCTTTATGTTAAACATTGTCTACAAACAACATAACATAATCATATTGGGTGGATTTCAGTGGGTTGCATTAAGGTCTGTATTAAACCTTGTATTAAGTAACATTGTAATATTTTCTACATGTATCAATGAGATTCAATTGTGATTTAGAAATTTTACCACATGGAAAAGTAATACAGATATCCTTTAGTCAAATGAAGAAGTATTATTGTAAATGGAAGGTGTAAAAGGAAACTCATTATTGCAAAATTAGGTTAGAAATATGTCAAATTTTATGTGTCAAATATTTCATACCTGAATGTTAATGAATTTTAAAATATCTCAACCCCCGTTTTGATCAGTTTTGACATTTTTCCTTTTTTCTTCTATTAATAATATTTTTTTCTTTATTTGATCCTTTGGTCTCTCACTTTTTTCTGACAGGTATTACAAAGTTGCCAAAATATTTTTGACAAAGGACTGTTTTAGCTTAAAACACGCAAATACAACCCACTGAATCTCACCCATTGTAACTAAAATTGACATTGCCATTTATGATAAAGATAACGATGCAAGATATCGCTACTTCATTTTGGATAATTTCCCATTGGTTATGTTTAAGATGTTAACTTACATTTAAATAAATATTTGGAGTTGGCAATGTTTAGCTTTGGTTTACTATCAATAAATTCTAAATCTGAAAATATGAATGGATATATTACAATGGTTCATTGTCATGGGAACTAAACATAAAATATAAATATAATTCTAATTTTAATTTGTGACTCCATCTTAATGTTACATAAAATTATGTTCTACATTGATTTAAGAGCATTGCCGGTCGCTCGGCGAAATCATTATTGTAGCTAGTATAACACTAGTGCAGACAAATTTCTTACGTTCCCCCACTACTTTTAAGATTGCTAAGTTTATTTCTTTCTATCTGCTTTTATATGTGTATGTCCTTGTTTAAAGCATAAGGGGAAAACTCAGCCTGTGTTGTGAAGCAAATTGTCGGAGTGAGAGAGGAGATGTGTGTAGTGGAGGGGGAACATATTCTCCTAACACTTTCTCCTCCATATTCTATCGGTCTGATTTCTGAAATAAGCGGCAAAAAGGCGTTTAGTAGAAATCAAATCACAGCTAAACTAAAAGAGATAATTTAGATTTCTTTTCACAGACTTACTACTAAAGGTGGGCGCTATGGGGGTGACCCAAACATTTTTTGTATAAAGTACAGTTATCGAGTTAAAAATAAATTTTAAAATAGCCATTTTTATGATGTTTTTCGAACTAAATTTAAATGCAATAGAAATTAATAATTATGCAAAATAATTGATCTGCCCCATGCATTGATCTACGAGTGTAGTTTGATTTCTACTAAAGTGCTGTTTAGCGTAGCACCGGCAATCGCCTTAATAAACTGGGCAAGATTTTTTTTTTAATAATATAGAAAAATAATAAACATGTTGTATATATTTTACTACAGTGTAATAATAATAAGCTAAAAGTAAATAAGTTGTGAATTTCATAGATAACATATACATATCTAATGAATTATTATTATATTTTACCTTCCGCTATCCTAGGTAAGGGAGGTATAGGTATATAGAGATTTTTGGGAATAAGCACGTTTTGATGTCCCCAGAATCCGATTTTAACATTTTTACAATGATGTCTGTAGGTATGTATGTGTGTCTATGTGTGTGTCTGTGTGTATGTGTGGATCTTGTGAACACGATTACTCAAATACTATCAATCAGAAAATTTTTAAATTAAATGCAAATCGAAATTTTGACAGCAATATATTATAATTCATTTGACATTTCATTTCGATGCAATATTGTCAATTTAAACCATGTTTAATATTTAAGATACGTTGGTGCAATCGGCCATAAGTCTCCTAATTTTCGAGACCCAAATGTTCTCAATATTATCTTAGCTAATAACAACCACTTTAAATTGTAGTTAAAAATACTTTCTATTTCATTATTTACAAACACTTTACGTGAGTCAGTGTTCGTGAGAATGCCATATCACATTAAACCTCAAATACCTGAAAAAATTCTTGCCGCTGTAATACACCCACGCTTAGCTGGAGCGGTATGTGGTTTGTTTGTAGCAGAACCGCAAACCACTACCACTGTCTGTGAGGCGGTTAATGTTTCACATTCAATCACGGCCCATACATTTCTCAACCAGCGATTTTATTCAATTACAAAGCAACTATTTTACATCCAAATCAATTTAAACTCGGAACGAGACAGCTCCAATGTCCTGGGCTTAATTCCGAAGCTGAGAAAACGTGATTTAATTAATTCTCGTCAATTGTGTTCCGTATAATACTGTTGACGCAGCAAAAGTTAACTTTGTTGTGCGTTTGACAACTCGCTTAAGATAATTTTTACTTGAGTAGCATTGATTCAATTAAGGAGAACTGAGAACGTTTTGTTCACTATTCGAGAGTGAAGAAGAGGAGGAGCTTAGCGAGTGACGCCGGTTTAAGGCAGATGCTTCGTTTCCCGCAACTGTATTCTTATACACTGCGGCGTTTGAAATACAAAGTAATATTAATATTATAGTTAATATTAAATAAAAATAATGTTTCTAGTATGAATAATATTTTGAATTTTGCAAACTAGTCCGTTTCATATAAAAATGATGTTCAGCATTCTCTCGAATTTTGAATTTACATGATTTGAGTCTTTGTTTTCTTGAATCTACATAGTACTACATTATTAGTCTTTGGTAGATTAATGGAGAGATAAGTATTATTATTTTATTGTCATCTTTGTGCAGACAGGTCTACAATATTTCATTACGAAGTATTTTAATAAAGACACTAAGTAATTATTATCTTGTAGTTATACCTGGCAAAATATAATCTTGCTTTACAAAATGCAAGGAGGACGCATATTTTTACTATAAATTGGCAAATTTCCCTAATACATTTTTCTATAGAATTTAGGTTCTTGTTTTCGGGAAATTATGGAAATTAATTATTTCTGGATTTTTGCGTGCTAATGACGTACATAGATTAAACGCAACAAAAACGTGTTGAAGTTTTAGATTTTGTTATTATACTTTATTTCACGTAAGAATAGCGTTGGTTTAGTTAGGGATATATAAATTCTACCCTTTGATTGGTCAGAATATTAACCTATTTCACAGAAACGAAACAAATATCACCTGTCAGTTGTCAAATAAAATCTACAGAATTAAGTGATGTTTAACCATATTTTGTTGCAATTTTAGATTTTGACATTTTTACAGATACATATATTTATTATTGACAAAGCTTGGTTTCACAAATTTAAATTATTTTTTCAATGCATGTAAAAACGGTCGGCTCTTAAGAGCAATCTACTATTTTCTTACGTAAAATGAAGTATAGCCTACAAATTTCACTCCACTCGTGATTTATTTGTTAAATAAGTGACAGAAACGATATGTTCGCCGCTACCTCGGCTAGGACTTACTACCATGCACTAGTTCATATTTTCGCCGCTAGACGTCATATTGTTCTATTTCACTAGCGAATAGCTGCGAAGGGAATGGCCTGTTTAACCTCAAAAATCAACAAAAACTATTTTATCGCTTTTGAAACGGATGTTCTAATATAATTATTTACATTTAGTTTAACTATAATGAGTTTACTTAAGTTTAACATTTTGCTAACTTTTGTGTTGGAAAGTGACATTTTATTATAACAAAAACAACTTGCAATCATAAAAAGTCCTTACTTTTTACCAGCCTAGATCGATAAGAAAATGTTTCTAGACTATACAGGTTGTCCCAAATTTAAACGGCATAACTTGAACCATGGATTAAAATGTCCGTAAATGCTTTGTTACAGAGATATTCATGTTTTTCTTATTACAGCAGCGCTACTTTAAAAAATCAACTTTATAACGAGATATCAAATATTAACTTATTAAGTTGTGACATAGAAATTAAATTAATTATAGGTAAATGATTTGGCGATTGCCTAATTTCAATACAAAATTTAGTTTGCTTGCACCGAGGTCAGGAAAAAAAAGTAAATTATCGATGAATTCAAACAAATTTATTATTTATGTACAATAAAATAATGACTATTTTTTATAACATTTGTTCAAAATGTTCACCTGTAGTAAGCAAACACATCTGCCGCTGCATTGGTCGCTGCGTGACATTGCTCGGGAGATATGGTTTTGAATCAAAGAAATTCTCATCTTTGGTTACATGAAAATCCTCATGCAATTAAAAAGAAAAATTTCCACTATGAATTTCAATGTAATGTTTGGCTAGGTATTATTGAAAATACTTTAATAGGCCCTTTCTTTTTGCCACATCGTTTAAATTCAGAGAGGTTCTACAATTTTCTAAATAATGATTTCAATGATTTAATGGAAGAAGTTACATTAGCGATAAGAAGAAACTCTTGGCTACAGTTAGATAGCTGCCCGGTACATTATTGGAGACAACCAAGAGAGTGGTTAAATTTACACTATCCACAACGATGGACACTCTACGCAGAAAAATGATTCAAGTTTGCGAAACCATATCTCCCGAGCAATGTCACGCAGCGACCAATGCAGTGGCAGATCGTTGTCGTGCCTGTTTGCTTGCTACAGGTGAACATTTTGAACAAATGTTATAAAAAATCGTTATTATTTTATTATACATAAATAATAACTTTGTTTGAATTCATCGTTAATTAGGTAATAGACATGTTTCATGTGTTGGAAATTGTTTTGTTTTTGTGGCAGGCATTACTCTGATTTCCCGGCTATTGTAGCATTGTAGATACTGAAAGCAAACATGGTTAATCTTTTTAATAATTCACTGGGGTATATTGGAACCGGTCAATACAACCTTGGAACTTGGAATACAGACATGGGTGTACTGTTTGACATTTTACTTATTCAATAATAGGTTATTAATGTACATAGATATATATTAACAAACCAGAAAATACTGAATATAGTGAACACGTGCTACTTATGGGGTCGCGTGGCCGTGGCGTATATATCGTCATCATTACCGATGTGTACATGTGTTGTAGATACTGGCACACCCAGTAATGGGTGCTACTGTAATGTACAATAAGTAGCACGTGCTTACTACAGTCAATATTTCAGGTTTGTTAATAGACGCAATTTTTGCATCTGTCAACGGTCTCAACTTCACTTGCGCATACTATGTCTAGCCGTTAATGATCATTAATTTTTGTAGTGTGTCTCGCGTATTGTCTTTAAGAAATAGTAATTTTTTCGCGATCGCCCGGAAACTGAGCTCTTTCTGATCACTATTTAGACCGGAAAGTCCTTCTTTGCTGAGCTAGCTCGGATAGTTGTCTATAAGGGATCGGAAAGTACTTTACCGATCCCGGGACCGGTAAAGCTAAATATTTCCATGGAGATCAGTTGTTTATTTATATCTTATTTGTTCGCATTAAAAAATAAAATAATACTTTTACCTCTCGCTAAGAGAGGTATTGGAATCATGCTAAAAATCTCATATCCAGATTTTAATGAATAAGCACGTTTCAAGGTCACTAGAGTTCGATTTTAACATTTTTACAATGATGTCTATCTCTCTCTCTCTCTCTCTCTCTCTCTCTCTCTCTCTCTCTCTCTCTCTCTGTGTGTGTGTGTGTGTGTGTGTGTGTGTGTGTGTGTGTATGTGTGTGTGTGTATGGCTGGATGTTGGACGGACGATTCCTCAAAAACTTTAAGACATAAGACCTGATTAACTATGAATTACTCAATCTGACATTCCTGGGAAGAGCTGAAAAGGTTTAGGTAACAATTAAACAACCGGAAGTAGTAGTTTTTTTAAAAAAATCTTCTAAATATTATTTTTTAAAAATTTTCGATATTACTAATTTTGAAGAACAAAATTCTACATCTAATACATTTAAATTTTTTAATATATCTTCTATAAATTTAGAGAAAAAGACGCTATAATATATACAATATCGAGTAGGCGAAACTACACTAAGGAAACCAGTTGACAAATTCAAATGTCTATAACATAATTTGTAAATGACATATATTAATGTCAGTGTCAAAAATCAACAGTTTTAGTGACAGTCTGATAGCTTTTTGTGGGAATTATATTTAATCTTTCTTCTTGTTTTATTAATTAAATATTTGAAATTATAGGTAAAATTGTGGTAAAATGCGTATATCCATCAGAAATACCGCCAATCTGGTTAATGAATTGGAAGAATCTCTGACAATCAGGAACTTCCTCATATAATGAAAAATAGATATAATTAGAATTAAATGTGTGCAGAAGACATGTTAAATACAACAAAAAACAATATTTGGGTAAAGTTCTGTAATATTTTGTTATAAAACGTCGTTTCGATAGCAAAGTGCAATACAATACTCATATAGCCTAATATGGAAATGGCGATAGGTCTTGTGCTGGCCACAACAGATTTTTTTATTCTTTTTTCAGGATCGCAAAAAAAATATTGTACCCAACATGACCTGAAAGTGTCTATACTGGGCCTACGGCTCGCTCTGGAATATGCTTGCTCACCCAGTAAAGTATCACTTTCAGGTCTTGTTACGTAAATAAATTTTACAACTTTAAGTTGTGTACTTGAAATGAAGTGTCGTTATTGTAAATTCTTATCATCAAGTTAACCTTGGCAAAGTAGTACTTAACATTACATTGGTGAAAACGGCCATTAATTACACCATTCCAATCACCAACACCAATACCAAATAATATAAATTTGTTGGTAATTGCAATCCATATTTCATGATTCCCAATCCAAAAACTACCACTTGCGCTTCAGAGTGTTATAACTAAGTGGCACTATATTCAGTTCCTGCAATAATTCATGCAATTATCTCTCAGGAAGACTTTGCGAGCCTCGGAGGAATAATTAATGGCTAAACATCTTCCTAGGCAGGAGTAGGAGAGATGCTTTGCACTTCAGCGCTCACTGCCTCCATTGGCGTCGTTTACGGTGATGCATAAAACGCCACGACGTTTCCTGCCGTGTAAATCACCTGACGATGATTTACATGATAGTTAGCTAATGCGAACTGTCAGAGGATAAAGATGAGGGGACATCTGAAAATGAAGGATTGTTAAAGAGTAAAAGGTTAAAAAGTGTTATGTGAAACAAACCGGGTATTCCGATTCCGAAAGTGATTCAGGAGATTTAAACAAATTGGGAATCAAAAGTGAAAAATTGTGGAATTGTCATTTGTTATAAAGTTATGGTTGAAAATTGACCTGCTATTTAAGGCCCTTTTCTATGTTTATATGTTTAAGTTGGACCATAAATAATTCTTATCAATGTTAAAAAATTTGTTGTGGCCAGCACAAGACCTCTCGCCATTTCCATATTAGGCTATATGTATAAGTATTGAATTGCACTTCCCTTTCAAACCGTCGTTTTATAACAAAAAAATACAGAACTTTACTCAAATATTGTTTTTTATTGTATTTAACATGTCTTCTGCACACATATAATTCTAATTATATCTTTTTTTCATTGTATGAGGAAGTTTCTATATGTCAGAGATTCTTCCAATTCATTAACCAGATTGGCGGTATATCTGATGGATATATGCATTTAACCACAATTTTGCCTATAATTTCAAATATTTAATTAATAAAACAACAAGAAAAGTTAAATATACTTTATCTCTAAATCTATACAAGATATATTAAAAATTTTAAGTGTATTAGATGGAGAATTTTATGTTCTTCAACTACTACTTCCGGTTGCTCAATTGTTACCAAAAGCTTTTCAGCTCTTCCCAGGAATGCCAGATTGAAGAAACTGCAGTTAAATATTTTTTAAGTCTTATAGTTTTTGAGGAATCGTCCCTCCAACATCCACACACACATACACACATCCATACACACATACACACACGCACACACACAGACATAATTTTAAAAATGTTATATCCGGATTCTAGGGCCCTTAAATCGTGCTTATTCAATAAAATCTGGACATGCGAATTTTAGCATGAAACCAATACCTCTCGTAGCGAGAGGTAAAAAATCTAGTTTAAAGATATTAGAGAAAAGACGTCTTAAAATTGACCAATCAGAGACCTACATCTTTAACGTGTGTTTGCCGTAATTTTACGTTACTAGGGTTTTATACAAATCAAATCTTCTTTAAAATGTGTGGGCGATTGTAGTTTTCGAAAAATGTCAGTGTCAAATTAAATTTGACAAGGTGAATAAAAAATGCAAATTCTTACCATGTATTCAGCCGCTGATTACTTAGAAATGATTATAATTTTCGGAGAATGTGGACAATAATATTTTCGTTTAACACATTTTACACAGCTGCTACAACACGTTGCACTGTACGATATAAATGATGATCTCGGATGACACCTTCGCTAACATAAATTTGTTGACAGTGAAAAGTCAACTCCAAAGTGTCAAAATTACAGTAAGTCAAACAAATTTTGTAACTCACTAGTAGTATTTTTAAAACCTAGCAACCAGTTTTATTTTGTAATAATATCATCACACCTCAAGATATCCTTCCGGGGTTGGTGGATTAAAAAGTCTTGTAACTCCGTTATGCAAGCAGCCGCAAATTATTTTCATCTATTTGTTGGCAACCTATTGTCGTCGGCAATTGTCAGTTTCGCTTGGGGCGCGATTTGTGAGACATTCTGTATACTCTTTAGAAATACTGCCTATCTCGTCAATGAATTAGAAGAATCTTGAACATTTTAAAGAGTCGGAGAATGAATTTAAAAATATAAAAATATCAAAAGCATAGATGTAATTAGGATTCTTTGTGTGTACCAGAAATGTTAATACTTATGTAGCCCAATGGCGAGAGGTATTGTGCTGGCCACAACATATTTTTTATAGTGTAGTGTAATGTCACAAATATTAATTATTCTGATTGGAGACTAAAGCCCGCTTGAGACCGCCTACCAAGTATATAACCAATGAAAGCAAACATTTTCAAATATGATACGAGAAAGCACCACTCGCTCCATTATCATTCTGCAACGTTTATATTTGATTATAAATATCTGGTAATAACCTTTATTACTTAAATACACTTGCAATTGGGCGCAGACTTATATATTGTTGTAATATTAATTTATATTTTATAAATATAATTTTGAAATATCATATTCTTCAAAAACATTTAGATCCACGAAGAAAATAGTTTGACCTGAAAACATATGTTTTCATGAAAGTAAAAATTACTAAAAATAATAAATAGATGGTCCTCAAATAACAAATATTATTGTACCTTTATAAATCCATTAAGAAAAAACATACAATTTCAATTCCTAATTGTATATTTTTTATAATTTCTCAAAGAATTATGCCAAGAACGTTTATTTACAACTGGTCTAAAACTAAATATAACATCTATCGCAATATATATATTTCTGACCTCGTAAAACTCACCCATAAAATATGATCTTAATATACATATGTAACTAGGTATATATTAGTTTATTTGAAAGTATGACAAATATTATAGCTAATATAAAATATGTAAAAGATCTAATTATAAAACATGAATACATTAAAATAGACCCTTCATTAGTTTTTAGAATTTGGTATTACAATTTCAAAAAGTTATAATTGAAGAGAATTAATGTAAAATTAATTTTAGAACAGCAAATATGAAAAGTTAATAATTATGTTATTAATTTTTACTGATTGAATATACTCAGTGAATAAAATAAACAACGTTTTTATTACTTGGGGAACAGTTCAAAGCTAATCTACATTTCTGAAATTGTTTTATTTTATGAGAGATAATATACGAGTTGTATAAGGTAATTACGCCTATAATTAATTTTATTTGCATACCTAGATAAAATTTACGAACTACGCAATTAACCTCGCTATCGAGTTATACACGAGTCAAAATAATATTCCAGATTACAACATATTATTTTATTATGTAGTCATTTCATTTAATTTGTATTTGATTTTCTTATA
The DNA here is from genome assembly GCA_943142095.1 of Ophonus ardosiacus. Lineage (NCBI taxonomy): Eukaryota > Metazoa > Arthropoda > Insecta > Coleoptera > Carabidae > Ophonus > Ophonus ardosiacus. The sequence goes on from OW964823.1 coordinate 911,574, forward strand.
TTCTGCCACTATAAATTTGGAAAATTTTACTATATCAGTTTAGTTCATTTATGTCCAGGTGCCCCGTTCACACTTAAATTTTATGCTTTGCGTAAACAAAAAAATCTGTTGTGGCCAGCACAAGACCTCTCGCCATTTTCATATTAGGCTATATAAGTATTGTATTGTACTTCGCTTTCAAACCGTCGTTTTATAACAAAACTTTACCCAAATATTATTTTTTATTGTATCTACCATGTCTTCTGCACACATATAATTCTAATTATATCTATTTTTCATTGCATGAGGAAGTTTCTAAATGCCAGAGATTCTTCCATTTCATTAACCAGATTGGCGGTATTTCTGATGGATATATGCATTTTACCGCAATTTTACCTATAATTTCAAATATTTAATTAATAAAACAATAAGAAAAGTTAAATATACTTCCCAGAAAAAGCTATCAGATTGTCACTAAAACTGTCGATTTTTGACACTGACATGTGTCATTTACAAACTATATTATAAACATTGGAATTTGTCAACTGGCGCCTTAGCCTCTGCGATTAAATTACTCTATAAATTTATAGTGTCTTTATCTCTAAATCTGTACAAGATATAATAAAAATTTTAAGTGTATTAGATGGAGAATTTCTTCAATATTTAATAAAAAAAAATCCCAAAAAATGATATTTAGAAGAATTTTTCTAAGAAACTACTACTTCCGGTTGTTCAATTGTTACAAAAACCTTTTCAGCTCTTCTCAGGAATTTCAGATTGAGAAAACTGCAGTTAAATATTTTTTAAGTCTTATAGTTTTTGAGGAATCGTATGTATAACATCCAGACATACACAGATACACACATACACATACACACATCCACACACACACACACAGACATCATTTTAAAAATATTATAATCGGATTCTAGGGACCTTAAATCGTGCTTATTTAATAAAATCTGGATATGCGAATTTTAGCATGAATCCAATACCTCTCTTAGCGAGAGGTAAAAAAGAAAATCAAAATTTTGACAGCAATATTAAATTACTCATTTGACGTTTCGTTTCGATACGATATTATCAATTTAAGGAACACTTATAATTTAAGCGTCACCTGTTAAATTGGGGCATTAATGAATCATATTAGTAAAATGAAAAATAAGGAATTTGTTTAGTAATTTTATTACAATTTAGTCAGAATATCAATTTATTTTTTTCTGTGTGACTTCTTGTTTGAAAATATTTAAATTTAAAAGCAGCCACTCCACCGTTCGGAACGGTAATTGAAACCGACTGCTCGAATGCGTAAAAACTCATCCTTGTGTTCTATAAAATTCATGAAATTTTCAACCGCATAAACGGAAGAATATTTCATAACGTGTGAAAGAATGACGTTGGCAAATTCATCATGTATATTTCATGGAATTTAATTTACCTAAAAGTCAAAGCAAGCACGCGGTAGAAAGAATATACTGTACTACTAGTCTTTGTAAGATATGAGATGAGTCTGGTTGTTGCACACAGAAACATTTAATTTCAGACACACTTGAAGTCAATATTGTGAACTATTTCTAGATTTCCGAAAAGTAGTTTCATAAATAATGAGAATTTTCATTTGTACTATAATATTATACAAAAATTAAAGAGATACACGTTTAACATAAACAGAAAAAGAAAATATTTTAAATATTTTTATAGAAATATACAGCATGTTATGTAAGTAAGTGTTCGACGCTTAACCCAAAGTAGAACTGATCCCATAGATAGTAAATCTAGCAATAATTTTTGTTTAACATACTTTCTACAAGAACTAGAGGCCTTTAAAGCTGACCAATCACATCATAGTTCAAAATTTTATAAAAAAGTAAAAATCAATGTGTTCTCTGCACGGCACGATTATTTGTAATATCTCGCCATATACTATGTGCATGTCTGCATACTCTTGGTTGGTGAAGGTAAATGGCATTTTGAGAATATCAAAAAACAGAATATAAATTGTACGTCTATGCAAAAAAACATTTAACGTTAGATTGACAATCAATATTTTTTCCAGAGAACACATTGATTTTTACTTTTTTATAAAGTTTTGAACCATGACGTGATTGGTCAGTTTTAAAGGCCTCTAGTTCTTGTTGAAAGTATGTTAAACAAAAATTATTTACAGATTTACTATCTCTTGAGTCAGTTCTACCATGGGTTAAGAGTTGATCACTTACTTACATAACACCCTGTATTCTTGCAAATGCAAAGCTAAATCGTTTAAACGATTTTGAGTTACGGTTGTTCGCAAATATAGGTATAGCTATTGAGATACCAGTTAGTAAAATTTGCAGAGAAACTCTCAAATTTGGTAAAACATAGTCGCTAATATAAGATAATACAAACGTTAGTAGTTCTATTAGTGTTTTGGGTTTATCATTTTGAACTCTCAACAACATTGGGCAATTGCAAAAATAAAATAGTTCAGTACCACTCAAGAAAACTATTAATTATTCATTTCCAATTGAATTTATTTTAAAATCGAAAATAACTAAATGTCGGGCGATTTTCACGTCCTTTCACTACTGCGCCCGGGAAAATATGACCCTCTCTGCTTCCCCTCCCTTTTTATTGGTTTCTACAGAGTCGCTCTACTTATGTCCGGTACTGTAATTCCAACTAAAATATAAAATATGGATTTAGTAAATAATAATTTCAAACTAAGTATCAAAGAGTGGTTACTATAATATTATATTATCTTAGTTCCTTCAAGGATCTTTAATAACAGTTTGTAAAATAATTCTTCGGTTTTTATTTTGTTTATATTTGTGGTACTCGTTTGTATAGATATCAGTAAAATATTGTTCTGTTATTTAGTTTTAGACCAACTTGAATTTAGATTGATTTCTAATTATGAATGCTGAATGAATCTCAAAGACTGATTATTATTGGTTCGTAGCAGATATTTAAACATTTTCCTGCTATCAACATCCACGTGTCATTCCCTCTTTGTCATCTGATATGGATATTCAGAACTTATGTTGGTGTTTTATTGATCGATTAATTAGGTGTATTCTTAGATGGTACTGCACCTATTTTATTATCAATGAATATAATGAAGATTTAATAATCTAATTATTCACAGTACATCACGCTATTACTGTAAATCGTATAATCAATATTAATAAAGCTGAAACAACGTACGTCTGTCAGTTCTACTGTCATGTCTAAACCACTCAAAGGAATTTCATTAAATTTGCATTAATACTCTCGAAAGATTTCCTCAGAAAATAATATTGTTAAAATAAATATAAATATGAATAATAATTATTTTTGTAACAAGTGTGAGAAATTATTGATTCAAAATCACGTTTTCCTTATTATTTATTATATATTATATAGAATAGAATAGAATTGCATAGAATATTTTTCTGTACTTTACTTTTACTTAATCCTATGCCTGTCTACCTTTCGGTATTAGGCGTCATCTACTTTCTACTTATGTTTGTTTTGTGTTTATTTCTTATCCAATTTTTTCTCCAAGAAAACAATTTCATTTTTTTTCTTTCTCAATTATTACTAAAAACTCTGGCAGTATCAAAGAGTAGTTCGATCTTCCTGTCACTTTACACTTTAGTATCTTCCTCGAAATTTCATTACAAGAACAAAAATCTTTTATTTGTAACTTCAGAAATTTTTGTGATAAAAACTTTAACAAAATAAACGAAACAAATATTAAACTCAAAGTTAGGTTATCGTTTTGAACTTTTAAACTTATGAAAGCGTTTGCATTGTGCATATGAGCTCATATTTTTGTTTACTAGTAAACCAAAAGTTCTACAGACCTAATCTAAATTCATATCTCAAAATAATTTGATAATACTTTCAAAAATAAATTCACAACTTTTGATTTATTACAACAGGGCCATTTTTATCATGTGGATGCTTCGGACACCTATATTTTAGAGATCCCGTTATAAAATTATTTTTTTAATATTTACGTTTCTAATGCACTTCAATTTTCACATGAAATAAGTATAAATCACTCGAACATAAGATACAGAAAGCACGATTTAAAGTCCCTACAATCCGATTACAACATTTTTAAAATGATGTCTGTGTGTGTGTGTGTGTGTGTGTGTGTGTGTGTGTGTGTGTGTGTGTGTGTGTGTATTTGTGTGTGTGTGTCTGTGTGTGTGTATGTGTGTATATGTGTATGTGTGTGTGTGTGCGTGTGTGTGTGTGTGTGTGTGTGTGTGTATGTATGGATATTGGAGGGACGATTCCTCAAAAACTATAAGACTTAAAAAATATTTAACTGCAGTTTCCTCAATCTGACATTCCTGGGAAGAGCTGAAAAGGTTTTGGTAACAATTGAACAAGCTGAAGTAGTAGTTCTACGAAAAATTCTTCTAAATATAATTTTTTGAGAGTTTTTTTTATTAAATATTGAAGAACATAAAATTCTCCATCTAATACACTTCAAATTTTTATTATATCTTGTATATATTTAGAGATAAAGACACTATAATTTATAGAGTAAAAAAATCAACAGTTTTAGTGGCATTCTGATAGCTTTTTCCGGGAAGTATATTTAATCTTTCTTATTGTTTTATTAATTAAATATATGAAATTATAGGTAAAATTGTGGTAAAATGCATATATCCATCAGAAATACCGCCAATCTGGTTAATGAATTGGAAGAATATCTGACATTTAGAAACTTCCTCATACAATGAAAAATAGATATAATTAGAATTATATGTGTGCAGAAGACATGTTAAATACAATAAAAAACAATATTTGGGTAAAGTTCTGTAATATTTTGTTATAAAACGACGGTTCGAAAGCGAAGTGCAATACAATACTTATATAGCCTAATATGGAAATGGCGAGAGGTCTTGTGCTGGCCACAACAGATTTTTAAGGATAGGAAAATTCAAGAGAGATTTATGAAAAGCAAGCATAGACATAGAACCTATACATTGTATATTATTTTTCATAAATAAATAAATAAATAAATAAATAAATATATCTCACGGCAAATTACCCATTTCTGAGTGTGCCACAATCTGCTTTATCGCAGACATCGGTAATGATGATGACATATTTGTACCGTGCGGGCGCTTACCAGGCGTCACCTCACGGGCACTCATTGCTGGCGTGGAGAGTGCACCACAGGGGTCACTTTTGTGCCATATATTATGAATTGTAGTAAAACACTAAATAAATAATTTTATGTTTTTAGTTCAGTTTGGTATTTTCTTAATATTGTCAAGTGGAAGATAAAATTAAATCACCTTTATATAAAGCTGGCTCTATGTCATATACAGAATAATTTATAATATTATAATGAGTGAGTTTTAGGCAAATTTGAATGAAGCTGTTAGAGAATTTAATATTTCATCCCCTGACATTTTAAGTTTGAGGTTATTTCGGAACAGGATCAGTGTATTAACTGTACCTTCTCGGATAATTTTGGCGTACTTAATATTCTAAACTCGCACCCGAAATGTCAAGTGTGGTTATGCGAATGTAATATCATGCGTAGAATAAATTTTTGATAAATTATTCATGACTTCGCGCAAACAATTTTCAATAAAATAATTGTATTAGCTAGCTTGTCATTAGCAAATGTTGTCCATTTATAAATCAATGTGAAATTGTATCCAACCGCAAAACTTTTCAATGAGAGGTTTCAAAAACATTAGTGGATTATGAACAGATATGTTTTTGCAAAATTTCATTAATTATGCAAATCCAAATTTAAATTTAAGGAATTAATGAATTTAAAAAAAGCTACCTATGTTGGTATAGTAGTGGGTATATTGACATGAGAAATTGTTTTTCACTACCGCTTGCTTGTAACCATGGTAACCTAGGTCAATAATAATTTATTATTAACCTAGGTCTATAATGCAAACTGTCACTTTTCAATCTAACTCAAACCTCCAAATCCAAATATTATTTAACTCATTAAACTCAAGAAAGGTGTTAAGTATATAATTTAAATTTGCCGCTTAATTTTAAATTGACCTACGCTGCCGCCTCGCCTGGCCACTGTGCTGTTTTGGTGAAAATGTGAAACACGTGTAGTGTAGATATAGGAATGAATAAATCACTATTTGTTTGTATTTGCAGGTAAATACATTTCAATAGATTTATTTAAAAATAATAATAAACTAATAAGGCTGCTGACTGTAACAGCACAAAGAGTTTTTATTAAATAATTAAATCAAATACATATCAAGGCCCATAAGTGAGGTTATCAAACCAGCGAAATGAGCGAAACGTCAGATAAAAACAAGTGCAGCCTACTTTGTTTTTGTGAATATTAAGTAAAGTAATTATTCGTGTCAAAATGATTGTTATTATTGAAACACCTTTCTGTTTCTGAACTTATTAAATATTAAATAAATAATAAATATGTTGCATTTTTAGATACTTTATATGTATTTTTATTGATATATTATGATTAAACTTGATTACAACAGTGATAAATCTTGATTACAACAATGTTGAACGATGCTAGAACAAAACTCTATACAAGGTTATAACAATGTTTTAAGATCGTTTACCAAGACTGTTTTTTTAAATGTACAAAAATAAATTGAAAATAAGCAAGACCAATTTTTGGCAAAGTAATAAATCGTTTTGCTGAAGTTGGAAGGAAATTAATTTTTTGTTTGTCAAAAAAGTTAAATTGTTAATCGATTTTTTAACACAATCCTAAAAAAAAGTTACGTGTTTACTTACTTTCAATATCTAATGAGAAAATATGTAATTTTTTGCTGAAGATTCTATTAAAAATTTGCTGACCTAAACTTCATAAATAGTAGTTTTTTTACCTCTCGCTAAGAGAGGTATTGGATTCATGCTAAAATTCGCATATCCAGATTTTATTGAATAAGCACGATTTAAGGTTCCTACAATCCGATTATAACATTTTTAAAATGATGTCTGTGTGTGTGTGTGTGTGTGTGTGTGTGTGTGTGTGTGTGTGTGTGTGTGTGTGTGTGTGGATGTGTGTATGTGTGTGTGTGTGTGTATGTATGTATGTCTGGATGTTGTAGTCACGATTCCTCTAAAACTATAAGACTTAAAAAATATTTAACTTCAGTTTCCTCAATCTGACATTCCTGGGAAGAGCTGAAAAGGTTTTGGTAACAATTGAACAACCGGAAGTAGTAGTTTCTTAGAAAAAATCTTCTAAATATTGTTTTTTTTTTATTAAATATTGAAGAACATACAATTCTCCATCTAATACACTTAATAATTTTATTATATCTTGTATAGATTTAGAGATAAAGACACTATAATTTATAGAGTAAACTAATCGCAGAGGCCAAGGCACTAAGGAAATCAATTGACAAATTCCAATGTTTATAACATGACACATGTCATTGTCAAATATCAACAGTTTTAGTGACATTCTGATAGCTTTTTCTGGGAAGTATATTTAACTTTTCTTATTGTTTTATTAATTAAATATTTGAAATTTTGGGTAAATTTGTGGTAAAATGCATATATCCATCAGAAATACCGCCAATCTAGTTAATGAATTGGAACAATCTTTGGCATGCTTTGACATTTAGAAACTTCCTCATACAATGAAAAATAGATATAATTAGAATTACATGCGTGCAGAAGACATGTTAACTATAATAAAAAAACAATATTTGGGTAATGTTCTGTAAGATTTTGTTATAAAACGACGGTTCGAAAGCGAAGTGCAATACAATACTTATATAGCCTAATATGGAAATGGCGAGAGGTCTTGTGCTGGCCACAACAGATTTTTTTTTTCAATTTTTCATATAAGTAGATTTACCTCTGTTATTAATAGTTAAGCGAACCAGCGAAAACCCTTATTGATATTGTAATAAATCTCTTTTGGTACTCTCCAAAATAAAGTTACTGAGGGTATCCATCTTGCATTATCCTTTTGTTCACCGCACTATACATTGCCTGCAGAGTCAATTTTTCCAGAGATAAACCCTTACCTTCGTCAAAGATATCCTGATAAATAGACTAGATGTGCAGCTCATGCTCATGCTAAACATTTCTAGCGACCTTCCAATCACTTCGTACAAACTCCGTCACTAATCGGAAAATTGATCAGTTCCAATTTTCCACCGGAGTTTTTAAACGAAGTAATAAATAATTTAACCTATTTTAATGAAAATGAATGGAACGCGACGTAATGCATTTTAAAACGCCACTATTAAAAGCAATTTAAATTCGGAGATGCTCCAAAAGCAAGCTGTCACTCCAAATAAAAGGTAATTTTATTTGGAAAATTTCTAATGAATACGGACAGTTTTCCATTTACAAAGAATTAAGTTTAAGTTTCTAAACCTATATTGAAGTAAGATTTGTTCAAACAATAGGAACGGTTTAGGTCTAACCTCTGAAAGTCAAATATTTATCTTATTGTTGAAATAACTAATTAAATACTTGAGTTTGTTTTCGTATTCACTATTGTGATTTCTTAATGAGCCTGTTTCACATTTTTCAAAAACTATTTTAAATGAAAGTTTATGCAATGATTTTCTTAGCAATAATTTTTATTTTAATAATTTGTTGTTATTTGTGGAAATAATTAAATAAAAAGATTGGCGTCCTGAAAAACTACCCCTCCACTCCTGTGACATAGAAGTACATACATTACATCATTAATAGCCAACAGGAAAATAGTTTTTCCATCACCTACGTTTATTCATATTATTTATATAAATAAACGTAGGCTAAAGTTTGCCACATGTTAATAACAAAATCTTTTAATTCAACATTTGACGCTGACATTGCTCATTGTAAATGTAATAATGGCTAATTCAAATTACACTCAAGCTAAGTCGGACAATTTATCGAAGGTCGATAGCTGAATGATGGCTGAATTTATATCAGAACAATTGTTTTACTGCTACCGAAATAAGGGGTGTTAAAGAGTTGAGGTAAAATAAAATATAAAAACTGAATTTACTATATAAATTGATAATATATTTTACTTTAAAGTTCTGGTCGTGATTCTTACATTGAATCTGCTATAGGAAATGTAGATCTATGCCGAGAAAAAAATGTCTGTATAGTCAGATGTAAAGATTGCCCTGAACATAAAGTGAAGCTTCAAAAATACACTGTTATCGTGAAGGTGGATGAAAGTTGAAATGATCTTCACAAACATGACAGCTCTTTGACCTACTGCTTCTAGCCACAATTTTCTTTTCTTCGCATCTTTTGTAAAATTTATAAACTCTACAGTAGGTTTGTTCCTAACAATATTTTTGTAAGATGGTACAATACAATATCGTAAATTACTCATTTTATCTTGAACTTTTTATTATCTACATATTATACAACGTGAACCAATCTAAAAATTTAACACTTGTTTGACAATTTTGACAATACACTTGACACCTTAGAACCGCTGAAGATGTATGCACTCTGACGTCACATTCTGTTTCAGATCACGTGACTTATTCAAAATATTATCCAAATTTCAAAAATTAATTGTAAAATATCTAAAGGATATTTCGTGATATTTTCAAATTTGAGGCTCTTTAAAGAACAATATCTTTTAAAATTTAATACTTAGAAGTCATATAAAAATTCTTGCAACAGCCCTATTCATATAGTTTGAAATTGTAAATTAAGCCAATTTTTTTATTCTTATCTATATTCGGGTCTTGTGGCTGTGTGCCTGAGTGTATGGTTGCGAATTCAGGACCCGGATTCGGTCCCGACTGATGTCAAAATACTTCGAATATTAAATAGCAAAAAAGTGGCCCTGTTTCACGCTCTCCACGCCAGCAATGAGTGCCTGTGTGGTGACGCCTGGGAAACGCCCGTACAATATTTTTATTTTGGGGAGTAGTATTATTTATTTTTTATGCGGCTATTACATTAAATATATAAATACTTTTAGCGTATCTTTTGGCAAAGGTAATGTAGGTATTTCTTTTCATTTCACGGGCATATATATTTCACGGCCGCGTTTAGCCATTTCATTTATCTTTCGATTGTTTGTTCTGCTCATGATATTGACTACGTATTTCTCGACGTTTCAAGCCGGTTGAATTTAGTAAATCTCTTTTCAATCTTCGAAATAAACGTCCGAGATTGATATTTCAAACAGCTTCAATATGTCAAGTCAAGTCTATAATAAAATAACAGACTTGGACAACACTTTGAAGCGGATTGACTTCTGTCGGAATAAACAATAAAGCTTCAAATAATATAACTACGCATGCGTAATACCGCAATATGTAGTAGTGTCCATAAACTCATATAACTCATATCGTGTGATGGTTGTTTTTTTACATTTAGCTCATTTTATAAAAGTTACGGCATGTAACAGTAAAATTGCGCAAAAACACAATATTTGGACTTTTACCTCTCGCTAAGAGAGGTATTGGATTCATGCTAAAAATCACATCTCCAGATTTAAGTGAATAAGCACGATTTAAGGTCCATATAAACCAATTTAACATTTTTACGATGATGTCTGTGTGTGTGTGTGTATGGATGTGTGTATGTGTGTATGTATGTGTGTATGTGTGGATGTTGGAGATACGATTACTCAAAAACTATAAGACATAAGACCTGTTTAACTATGAATTCCTCAATCTGACATTCCTGGGAAGAGCTGAAAAGGTTTTGGCAACAATTGAACAACCGGAAATAGTAGTTTTTTTTTTACTTCCAAATATTATTTTTTGAAAATTTTTGATATTACGCATTTTGAAGAGCAAAATTCTACATCTGATACATTTAAATTTTTTATTATATCTTCTATAAATTTAGAGATAAAGATACTATAATATATAGAATATCGGGGATATAATAAGTCGAGTAGGCGAAGCTACACTAAGGAAACCAGTTGACAAATTCAAAAGTTTTTGTTACATTCTGAAAGCTTTTTCTGGGAACCACATTTAATCTTTCTTATGGTTTCATTAATTAAATATTTAAAATTATAGGTAACCTGCATATATCCTCATACAATGAAAAATAGATATAACTAGAATTGTATGTGTGCAGAAGACATGTTAAATACAATAAAAAACAATACTTGGGTAAAGTTCTGTAATTTTTTTGTTAGAAATCGACGGTTCGACAGCGAAGTGCAATACATTACTTATATAACATACAATAGAAATGGCGAGAGGTCTTGTGCTGGATTTTTTTAAATGTTTTTGAAATAGAAGACAAATGACAAGACAATTTTTAGATTTTGAGGTTATATTTCCAGTATGAATTAGCCCATAAGTATTTAACTATCCTTTTTTAGCCGATATGAATTTATGGAATATTGAAAATATCTTAATCCTATTTTCAATCCATAGAAATAAACCAATAGGATTTTTAAAGTCATAACATGCTTGAAACTGCTTGAATTTTCAAGAAACGTAGTCATTGATTGATAACATCTTTAATATTCCATATTTATTTATGACTGTGGCGTTACCTTCATACATCCCCCTATGTATATTTCATTTTTGGAAAATGAAAAATTCACGCCACCTTCCTATTCCTCTATAAAACCACATATTCTTTTTATCTCGTCAGCAATTCTAATGATTGGAAAGCAAGTAAAGATTGCTTTCTTGTCGTCGACTGTCGATTCAATTACGGAGTAAAAGTCCTGGGAACAGCGGAACGATTATCCTAAACGCATCACAGAGAGTGGCTTTTTACTTCGTCCTTACAAGCAAGCCTGAATGCTGAAGGCTGAAGCTGAAAGACGAGCACGCGAGCGGTAACGTAATTCAATGACCGATGACTGAGATCTTTGGCCATTTCGGGAAATAGAATGGAGAGTGCTGATTTGTCACGTGCTTTTTCGGACGAGATTTATCTTTGGGAGTTGAAGATTGAAACTCTACTTGAATTTTTCTAAAAATTAAAATAAATATCGGTTTGTTTTGTTTGTAATATTTAGTAGTACAAATAAAAAAATCTGTTGTGGCCAGCACAAAACCTTCCGTCAATTCGATGTATTTTGTATATATCCCATACCAAAAGTTCCTTGAAAAAGATTCTGTATATCCTATAAAATTGTAACACGAACACACTATTTTTTACAAATTCTATACCGAAAGTTCCTTTCCCTATTTTATTAGGGGTTGCTGTTTTTTACTCTTCTCTTTTAATCATTCCTGTACAACGCATCTTCTTCACACAATTCTTCCTCACTCAAATCTACTGCTACACAGTCCTTCCATCTTCTTCTCTTTGGAGGGACACTCTATCACATTCACACATAACTTTCTGACACTATACTTTCAACTTTGGTTTTGCATTTGACACTGATATCTGTCAATTAAATTTTTCTGAATATATCTGTTGTTTCCATAATTTTAACAAAGCTGACTAATTTTTGAAAGTTAATCTCTCTTAATGTCTCTATAACTCTATATCTATTGAATATGAACGAAACTGTATAATCAAACCGTATAGAGAATAAGATATTCTTTCATATTGATAATCACAAAATGTCGAAAAATAATACTTAACTGCGTTTTTTTAAGAAAAACTGTTAAAAACTTCAAATAAGGGTACTTCCGGTGGATCATTTATAACCAAAATCTAATCAACTCTTCATATGGATGTACAGAAGAGGAATACGAAAGAATTATAATTTTTAGATTTGTAGTATTGGAGTTATCGTCGGAAAAATATTTGTCACAGACGGACACACATACACACGACTCACTCACACACACACACACACACACACACACACACACACATACATACAGACATCATCTTAAAAATAGTAAATTCGTATTATAGGGACCCTAAAACGTGCTTATTCATTAAAAACTCACCACCGAATTTTTTGACCAAGACAATACCTTCCTTACCTAAAAGTGACGGAAGGTAAAAAGGTAGAAAATGTCGACAAAAAAAAACCTTCATGTCTTTCTCATATGAATCATTATGTATAATATTTGGCTCTAAATTTAAATGGAAAGCAATGCTGGATTAATTATTTGTGTGTATAATTATAAAATGATGAAGTTTTTCGAACTAGACGTGAAGATTGCTTAACGAAGTGATATTACTTTACAACATCAATATACCGTCAGATATTTATTCATGGTCTATTTGTAGTTAATAAATCAGGAACAAAATCCAATGGCTTATAACTCAATTCTGGATGAGTTACTACTAGACTGCATCTCAGGGGGAGCTCAAATATGGAACACGGAAAATGCATCACTAGGAAATGAATTTATTTGTAAGAATTGATTAAATTTAACTCTGAAGTATTTAATTTTCATCTGTTACCTTCTTTGACAATATGTTTTCAATAAAATCAAATGTTTATTTTGAACATAAAAAAATTGTGAAAAGCAAAAAATATTTGCTCGGTTTGTGTGACATTTTCAAATAGATTTAATTTGAATTATTTGTCAGCCTACTCTCTGTAAAGGACCATTGTCAATTATTCTAAAGAAACCCTCGAAGTGTGACATTTTTACTCTTTAAAAAAGATGAAAGAATATAAAAATATGATATTTAGTTTATTTTGTAATTATTTGTATATGTACTATAAATTGAAACATCATTTTTAACTAGGAAATTGAAAAGTTTGGAATAATACTACCTTTTTAGTTTATGTTCTCTATTTTTTATTAAAACCCAACGTTTCGACACCATAAATAATAATAATTATTATTAATATTAGTTCTGAAAGATATTTTAATAATTTGAAAAGTTTTCTTAACTAAATAATAAAAATAAATAAATATATCATCACGGCATATTATCCATTTCTGGGTGTGCCAGTATCTACAACACATGTAGACATCGGTAATGATGACGATATATTTTACCGTGTGGGCGCTTACCAGGCGTCACCTCACGGGCACTCATAGCTGGTGTATAGAGTGCACCACATGATACGATAATAGCATTTAGTAAATAACTTGAATAACTTTATATTATATTATAAAATAATTTATTTTTGTACATCACTTTGCCTCTGCGTCAAACAAAAACAATACTTTAATAACAAATTTGACATATTTAAACAAATGTCACTGTCACGAAGCAATTTTCATTCAAATTAATAATGAAACCGTGTTAAGAAGAATTTAGTAGTATAAATATGATTCTAATGAAAGTTGTAAAAATAATATATTTTCCATCAGACATAAATATTAGATATACAGGATAATTCGATTTTAGTTTGATGTTTGCAGCATTATATATCAAATAGCTCTCAATAAGAACGTGATTTCAAAGTGTCAAATAATAGTTTGCAACTACACATTTACGAAATGGATAATGTACGGCGAAGAATTTACACAGATTGCCTTTTAGAGCATAAGGAAGTTGGTGATGATTTTGACAATAATATGTGTTTGACGATTTTTCCTTAAAATATATTAATGATACAAAACTTCACAAAGTTGGTATTTAATACTCTTATATAATTTGAAACAACATATTAGATTTTGACTATATATGATAAACCGGATGTAGTACTTAATTTGAAGCTCTAACAGATTTTTCAGGAAAAACAAAATAAAATATAATCCAAAATTTCGTATTACAAACTTTTCTATTTCTATTCTATTATTATAACCGCTCAACAACTTTCTAGAATCTATAACTTTTAATTTAAATAAAGTTTCATAAAATATAATTAAAAAGAACAGTGGAGCACTCCATTCGAAACAAAAGTTCTAAGTAAGCAGATAAATAACGAAGTAATTTAACAACAAAAAGAAAAAGAGAAAACATCGCTCATTTTTTGGTTCGTGTTTCATAGCTAACTAAATAATATTCTAAGTTACTCTCACATTTATATTATCGTCCATCGTCTAATGTTTATTTTGGCGTAAATTAAGCTTGTAGAAACCACCGTCGAGACGATTTTAAGGTCGTCTAATAACTGAGCATTGCGCAAAGCCATCTAGAGACCATTGGCTCTTAACAAAGGTGAATGAATTTCGTCTGGCTCCCTTCTAGTGCGTATATTTGACTTTAACTACTCCAACACAAATAAATTGCATTATGTTCAAGTGAACTTTAAATGGAATAAAACTAGTTACTTGTGTAACTCTAGCTGTAATTCGTCTAAGAGGTTCAAGTTTTTTCTTTGCTTTTTGTTAACGCAAAGTTTTTAGTGAAAATGGAACTGTTCTTCTTTTACAAGTTGTTATAAATTACTGTTGAGCGTTATTTAATATTTTTATGTTTGCTATGCTTTTAAAATGGAAATTGAGTAAATTAATGTTTATAGGTATTTTCTTTCCTTAATGCTTACTTTATATGAACGATAATAATCTACTTTTTTTGCTCCAATAATTACAAGAACTAGCTATTTAGGACTAATGGGATTACTTTGATACAATTTTGATATATGTGATAAAAAAATTAATGTATATTCATAAAATAATGAAAGTTATACGGAAAGTAAGAATCAATATTATACTCGTACACCAAGAGTAAATATAAAAAATCTGATGTGCAGCACATGACCTCCCGCCAATTCCATGTTTAAAATAGCAGTGAGCTTTAAGTAAACTATCACTTCCGGTTGATCGTTTGTAAATAAAATCTAATTTGTTGTCCAATAAATAGAAAAGTCTGTAATACGAAATTTTGGATTATGTTTTATTGTTTTTCCTCAAAAATCTATTAGAGCTCCAAATTATGCACTACATCATATTTATCATATATGGTTAAAATCTAATATGTTCTTTCAAATTATATATGTTTTAAATACCAAATTTTAATAGATTTTAAGGAAAAATCGGCGCATCAACTTCTAGGTGCTCTAAAACGCAATCTTTGTAAATTCTCCCCCGTACATGATCCATTTCGTAAATGTGTAGTTGTAAAATAATATTAATTTATAGCGCTGCAAAAATAGCAATTAACAAATTTAAATCAGATCATCCTGTACATCTAACATTTATGTATAATGGAAAATATATTATTTTTACAAAC